>BGPR01002996.1:127812-142655 GCA_013235015.1 Araneus ventricosus
GAAGAGTGTTAGCGAGTGAAGTGGGCGAGGAGGGAAGTGTGTATGTGGAGCTTTGATTTTGTTTCGTCAGCAAAATCGTCTCATCAACATTCACTTAACTTTCTGTTAGTAAAACCAGTAGTAAATATCATATACTGGTTATTTAATTTGTTTGAGAAGCAGGAAATTTCATATCTGGCTTTGGAATTAAATTATTTGGCCTACTGAAATATAAAGTAGATTTTTAAAATTGTATTCTTTTGATAAATATTATCTTGCAGCCTTCCTCGTTTCTGAGCTCACAAGCCGACACGGGGTTTTTGACTTATTTTATACAGAGAGAGTAGGTTAAGTTTTATTTATAATTGATTGCGAGAAAGTAATTTTTAAATTCCAGGTCTCAGCTATGCTATTTTAATTTTCAGGATTCGGCACAAATTCACAGTTTTTGGAATCCAGTCAACACAGGAGAAAGTGAAATGAAATTTAAGACGGATCGTTCAAATTGCATAAACGTAGTGCCAATAAAATTCATTTTACCAAGTAGTTTGTAATGGTTAATTGTGGATAATGTCAGTATCAAACTAAAACATTTAAATCGAACAGTTTTGACCAATTTAACAAAAACTATTATTTAAATTGATTTTATAATCATTTCGTATGCTTTTAAAAAATCGTCAAAAATTTTCCTAAAAATAATAAATGAGAAAATGTATGTTACTGTTAAAATATAAAATCTGTAATTTCATAAAATACAAGCTGTTTCAAGAAATAACGGATGAAATAAGTTGCGGTACAGAAAACTTATTTTTAGGGTTTGATTAGTTACTTTAATAAATAACGACCATTATCCCGTTAAAGAACATAACCACAATGTTAGTATTAATAATTATGCATTTTTTATTCACTGATTTTTAAAAAATTATTTACAAATTAATTTTTATCTTTCCAACTGCATATCTGGTAGCAGTTAATTCGTTTGACTCATTAAGCATTTTGATATATTTTAGACTTTTGACAATGAATAGAAGATTAAATGGACCTCACGTTTTTATCATAAACTAGCAGTACGCGCACGGCGTTGCCCGTGGAATCAGGACTTAACAAAATGGGAAAAAAGAATGCCCACAATGACACGAAAAAGTTTTAAAAACAAAATGAAAACAAAAGATACACATCGGATTGTAGAAATGCATGCTGGGAATGAAAGTATGTGACGTACCTGCCACGAGGACGGTCACTCGTCCGGAGAAACTCTCGTTGTTAAGTCTCGCTAGCAAAAAAAAAACTGTTTGAACAGATCAGGGAAAAATTAATTTTGAAAAAACGAAAAAAGATATTTAACCGTTCTTGTTTTAAATCCGACAGAGACGTTCCAGTTACAAGTTGAAAAAAAATGAAAATTATAGATATGTTAGAAAGCCAGATGCGATAATTTGAAAAAATCTTTATTAAAAATTACCATAAAAGTGACTATTTTTCTAAAATTTCTCAAAATTCAGTAAATTACGTTAGACGTACGAAACAAACTTCATTAGAACGGAAATCTTTGGCTCTTTCGAAGGGGGAACTGTTTTTTTTCGTACAATTATTCGAAGCCATGGTATTGAGAAATGAGTGCGAAAAATCACCCAAAACAACACAATATTAAATAAAAAAATTTCTAGATTAAATTTTAAAATTCCGGCTTCGAGAGGTGCAATCAGTCACCATTACGACTACCTGTGTGCCAAATTTCATGGCTGTAAGTGCGATAGATTCGTCTAGACATCGCAGACACACACACACAAACATGGCCTTTTATAAGTATAGAAGCATACATTTATTTGCTATAAATCTCATGACTTTGTAATTGTCGACGGAAAAAACTAAGAAAATATGCATCTCTCATTTCTGATCTAGAATATTTTTAAAAAATCAAATGTATTTGCGGGAATACAATAAAAACGAATCTGCCAAAAGAACAACGGGTATTACACTAAATGCTTTAATTTTTTATACACCAAATTAACATCTTGCAGCACTTTTAAACAATTAAAGACTGGAGCATAGAATTATTCTTTTCTATATTAAATCACTTATTGTATTCTAAACAGCAAATAGGAAAAGAAACCACGGATCTGACAACTTAATTTTCTAATTAGAAGCATATAGATTATTGTTTAGATTATTAAATTTATCACTTGTGTAACTATAGTGTTGCAAAAATTACAGACTATTATGCTAATTACATAGTAACTTGGACTAAACTTTAAATTTTTATTCCTAAGACTAGCAATATCGCAGATATGGGGTTTCAATATATAATAGAAAAAACAATGATGCAATTCATTTGCGAAATATGAAACCGATGAGAGAATAAATAAAGTATTACAATAAATATCGAACCTAAAGAATTCTGCTGGGTCTTTTTAATTGCCTTCCAGAATTTTGTTCTCCCGGAAACTTATTTCAGCGCAATTTTTTTTCCACATGAAATAAATATTTGAAATATTTCCCCTTTTTTTAAAAAAATCAGCTTCAGATCGGATATCTGGTTAATGACACGCCTAATTAAAATAGTATTCTGTAACTAAATATCATTTAGATTCAATTTTACATAGAGCACTCTTTCTTTTAAAGCTTGGTTTAAGGATGTTATGTCAAAGAATTATACAACAACTACTTATCATCGAACAAATTGATATATAGGGAATATTCAGAAATATTTTTTTAATTAAAGAGCCTGAGTTCCTGAAAAAGCTAGCAATACAAAATCTCCTCATTCAAGCATTATATTTTTCTATTCGAATGCGATGTTTAAATTTAAAGCTCACATTTGCTCAAAAATAAGAATAAGTCATTTCTCAGCATGTTTAAAAATATAGTTACAATAAAATATTTGGATATTAAATTTTACTCAAAGAATTTATTACAAATCATAAAATTACGCAGAAAATGGAAATGTTAAACAATTATATTTTTGTTTAGACGATCGGAAACATTACCCAATTTTAGTCAACAAAACTGGTGATATCGGAAACAACATAACTAAACACTCTTTAGTTAGTAAGAAAATTAGTTCAAGGCAGTGAGTTAGTAGCATTTCACTCGCCAAAAACCAAAAGCAAATCCTCTTGAAGAAAATAACTTAGGTATCAACTGAAAGACACAGCAATAGAAAATATTCTCATTGTATCTTTATTTTCACAGAAATTGCCAGAAATATATTTATAATTCCTACTTATAAAAGTAATATGAAGTCCTTTCTCAGCTTATTTCAAAATATGATTAAAATTTAATACTTAGCCGTTGACTTTTAATTGAATAATATCATTTATCAAGAAAATTGCATAGAAAATGGAAATGTTAAAACACTGTACTTTTGTAACGAAGATATGAAACATTATTATCCAACTGCAGTCAATGAAAACTGGTGATATTGGACGCACAATAACTAAACACTGCTGCAACTAACTAACAGAACCAAGACCGAAATGAAGCAAAATCTTCGAATCAACCTAACCTAAGTGCGTGATCACCAGCCTGAAAAATCAAAAACAACTTCTCTCTCGAAGAAAAAGGAAAGACATCCTAACATCATTTTAGTCCAATCGAAAGTGAAAACTCTATCGATAAATTCACCATCACCTTGAAAAACTGTAACTGTAACATAATTTCCGAATTCTTGTTACATTTCTGGCAACCCCAACAGCGCCAATAGCATCGGGATAATCGTCCGAATTTGGGCTATGTATTGATATCAAGGAAGTAAAAGATTGGGAAGCAAAAAACGAAACAAATATCGTTTGGATGAAGGCAAGAGTGCTGAGGGGGGAGGAAGAAAGGGGTGTTCAGCATCAATAGGCGGAGTCACAGGCGATCGGACAGTGGCTCCCTCACAGGTAGCTAGAAGAAGCTTTCGTCTACGGGGATATAGGTCAGGGTTAGAATCCGTGAACCAGTATTTAAGCAGAGCTGCAGTCTCTGTTCAATCAATTCAGAGCTCGCTCAGCCAACAGTAACCATCTAAGGAATACATTTATCTTTATCCTTCGGATTTTTGCTAAGGTAAGTCTTTGGTGAAGTTCTCTGGTACAGAAAGTTAGGAAGTTGAACGTGCAAGCGTTATTACGAAGGAAAAGTTTTTAATTACAGTAATAGCTGAAAATTATTTGCTTCTTCTGTGTAGTAATTATTAGTGAAAACTGGACAGGTAAAATGATAGTTAGATGTTCTTCTATAAACTGTTTTAAATTGGTTAAAACAAACTTGAGAGTAATTAAATTTATGTGGAAGTGTACTGTCTAAAAATTGGAATTAACGGCCTGTCGTATTTGAGAAAATTATCACAAGTCTATTTGAAAAAAACCGTTGTATTCCTGCTAACACTGAATAGTTTTTTAATTCGAATTGCTTTCTCAAATATTTCCAGCCGAAAAATGTGATTTAAGAACGAAAGAGAAACAGGAGAGCATGCGACTCATGCAGAGCTTTCGTGCTGCCATCTATTGAAATATGAAATTACTACGAACTCAATGCTTTCAATTTGCAGATGTTCAGCAAAAAAGTTGAAAAGTCGAAAACTTTTAAAGTTTTTTTCTAACGAATTGAGAAACAATATTTAATTCTAAAATTGCAATAATTTTAGATCGCAAATTTAAAATTCTAGCCTGACTACTACATTTTGTAAGTAATTCTAACAAGAAAAATATATTATGTCTTTAAAATTTGAAAGCTTCCAAATTTTTAATTTTCAACCTTAAGTTCGTAAAAAAGACCGTTAATCAAGTTTTTTATTTTAGAATTTTTATTGGAGGGATTCATTTTTCTATCGAATGATTTAAACTCAATTTCTTTCATAATAACTACGTTTACTTCATAATCACTGTAATAATTTATTTTTTATATTTAATTTTTATCATTCAACTGAAAATTATTCACTTTTTTCTGCCTTTCAAATGTTAAATCCTGTGAAATTGTTTACAATTTATAAGTTTGACAATAATGTATAGTTTCTGCAAATTCTTTAAATTCTGTAATAATTGTGTTAATTTATTACCTAAATAGTCAGTTTTACAGTTTATATTAAGTTTAATATTTTTACAGTTTAATAGTTTGGAACAGGTATTTTGTTATTTGTCTTCACCATCTAAAACAGAAATAATTTCTTACTTTATGTTTAAAAAATTATATTAATTACAAAATTCTATTAATTCTATTTGCGGAAACAATCAGTAATGCATAATTTAAATTATTATTAAAATTTCTTAAAAATTAGAGAAGCCCAAATTAAATATTTATGATCCGAAAAATAATGCGTCATTACAAACTGTTCTGAATCATTACTAACAGTTCATCTTTTCACTTAAAAAATGATGACTAAGTACAAAAGGTAAATGATCTATACTCGTTGACTTGGATCCAATAATAATTAAGACATTCCCACAGCATTTTCGGCATCATGGATATTAAGTTCTGTTCGAAAAGTGGGCCACGAATATTCGCGATCGGAACGCTTCAAAGAGCAAGATGTTCTACATTTGTTCTTGGGCCGTCCCAGCAGGGAAGTTTGTTAGACACATGTTTATCCCAAACGGATTTTTCTTAACCTCATTCTTCTTCTTAAAAAGATTGATTCACGCTGGGAAGAAAGGAAAGTTTCTCCTCAAAAGCCTTCATTCTGAAACAGAGGAGAAATTAAAAAGTGTTTCAGCTGCAGGGAAGGTGTCTTTTTTTCTCTTTAATAAAGGCGGGAGAGAGGAAAAGTGATTAGAAATTTCACTCAAGCATTCCTTAACAGCTGTGTGTAAAGTAAGAATTTTATGTTTATTCTATATAATCAAGGTATTGGTGAAAAGAATTTAATGTATTCAATTAAAATAAAGCTTTAGAATCCTAGGTGTTGTAATTTTGGTTTCATTTTGGATATAGTTGAATTCTGAAATTCTCTCCAGTCGACATCAGTTGCAGGACCAATTCGATTCATTCTTTTGTAACAACATTCAATCCAAAAATTAGTTCTTTTACAAAAGAATTATCAAACGATCATTCTATTTAGATATATTAGTTTGATGATGGCTTCATTGATGTCATAAACATATCAAATCAGGGATGAATAATTTTATTGGAAACTTTGAATGTTCGTTTCTCCAGATATCTCGATTAATTGAAGAGTAAGTAGATTTTATTTGTTATAATAGCATTTAAAGCATAGAAGGTAACAATTTATTTAGTTCTTAATATCCCTCAAAAGGTAATAATAATATCTATAATAGTTGTGCTAGTCAATAGTTTCACACGTGCTCAAAAATTTCTAAGTCAAGGAAATTAGTGTTTAGACTTAAATGATTTCTCTTGCGATTCCAGATTTAAACGTCTTTTAATAATGTTATATCTGAATCAAAAAACATATCCAAATAAAAAATATACTGACTAACATCATTATATTGTTTTCCCAAAAGAGTTTTTCAAACATCATTGAATAAGTACTATAATCGTCTTATTGAAAAATACAGATATTATTATGGGATCTCATATTTAAGGAAGTATTTTGCTAAATCTTCGAAAAATTAACTTCTTAATTTAACCAATTGCCTGTTTTTCCTTTCCCCTGTAGCTAAAGCATGGCAAAGTCACTGACTTTAATAGCAGTGAGTTTAGCCGTACTCCTCGGAGTAAAGGCCGGCATTCACGGAGGTGGTGACTATGGTGGTGGATCCGAAGGAGGATATGGAGGTGATGAGGGAGGATATGGAGGCGGTGGAGACTATGGTGGCGGACATGGAGGCGGTGGAGACTATGGTGGCGGACATGGAGGCGGAGACTACGGCGGTGGACACGACGGTGGAGACTATGGTGGTGGACATGGAGGTGGAGAATACGGTGGCGGATACGGAGGTGGTGGAGACTATGGCCACGGCTACAAAGAGCCCATTGTCCACGTCATCCATAAGGACGTCCCAGTCTACCACAAGGTAGCCATTCCAAAACCTGTCCCAGTTCCTAAATACTACCCCGTGCCCAAGCCAGTACATGTACCTCACCATGTACCAGTCCCCGTAAAGGTCCCAGTGTACAAGACCATCCCAAAAATCATCACCATCCCCAAGAGCGTTCCCGTCCACAAGGTGATCCATGTCCCCAAACACGTTCCAGTAGGAGTCCCAGTCCCAGTCTACAAGCCACACCCAGTGCCAGTCTACAAGACCATCCATGTACCTAAGCCAGTCCCAGTTCCAGTCCATATTAAAGTGCCAAAATACGTTCCCGTCCCAGTCCACAAGATCATCAAGGTACCTAAGCCATACCCAGTTCCTGTGAAGGTCCCAGTCTACAAGGAGACACTTGTCAAGAAGCCCGTCGTTCTCCACGTTCCGTAAGTAGCTTTATACTCATGGTATTATTTAATTCATTTTAAAGTCACCAGTTTGTATTTACTATAGTGCCAAGCACCGAATAAAATTGATAGTTAAAATATTATGATAAGCTTTGAAGAAAATAGTCAAATAATCGAAAATTTCCTCAAGAAATACTCTAGTAATCAAAAGATTACATAAAAATTCTCTGGTTTTAAGGAAACGTACAATTACGAAATACATGTAGCTCGAAGCTTTAAATTTATTGAAATGTCATCAATTTGCAACAAACTTTTCGGAAATTTCCGAGCTTTTGCATTGCCATCTTTAATTTCTCTGATTTACAAAAGGCTTATTAATAAGTTAAAATTTGGATTGGAAATAATATTTTTCCCATTTAATTAAGAAAAAAGTCAGTAAAGCCCAATAGAATAAAAACAATAAGATAATCAATCACGGCCAAGTTCTTCATGGCATATTAAACTGCATTACATCAATTCTTGAGAAGAAAGAGCAACCATTCTTTATTCTTTTTCACTGACAATCTCAAAGATATAAATAAGCACATTTAAATAAAAAAATCTATTTAAAATTATGCAATCTATTTCAAATGCCATAATCGTTGTCAAAACTTATCTATCAAGAAGTGAAAATCATTAACAAAAAAATTGTATGAAAAAGAAAACCATATGAACAATGCTTATTTATTATCTTCCACAGTTTTCCTTATTTTTTATTGCCTTATATCCTTTTGGAAATCTTTTCTCCTCCTGAGAAGCTCGGCAACGGTTCGCTTCTCCAGAAGATAGTTTCATTCAACAACTCTGCCTTCCATTAATCGTATATTAAGCCGAAATGTAGGTTAATTCTTCTGAAACTAATATTAGGTTAGTGGATTGGACAATGACCTACAAGATCGATGTTTGAGAATGAGGAGGGATGGACAAGGTGCAAGCCGGCGAAATAAAATGTATTGGTGAATGTATTAAATGGTGGGATTTTCGGTGGAAAAATGTGAGAAGTTGAAGACAGAAATAGCTTCCTGCTATATTTGAAGTTGAAGTAACTGTTTACAGCATCATAATATTTCACTTAAATGACGTAAAACTTGAAATAAATAAAGGTAGAAATTACTTTGAAAGTATGTCACTTTAATTTGGTAGATAAAATATAACGCCGGTGATAAATTTAATTGCGGTGAGAAAATATAAGAAGTTGAAGATAGAAGCATCTTACTAACCAAGTGGAAGTATTTCACTAATGTAATGTAAAGCTCAAACAAGCAAAGGCAGTAATTACTTTGAGGCATTTGTTACTTTAACTTTGAAGATGAAATATATTCAGGAAAACAGATTAAAATGTGTAATGTTCATTAAAACGCATAATAAATTCAAAACAAAAACAGCTTCTTGCTTACACCACTATTCAGAACATCTAAAAAGTAGTTTATCATAGGCCATAAAGCAAATATGTCTAATTATTAGCCATAATTCTTCGCCTCCACAAGCCGTTGAAATTCGAACGCCATAAAGCAGATGTGCCTTATTTTTTCTGTGAGACTGAACTATTTAAAAGCTTGTGTAGTTTCATGTATTAAATGCAGATATTAATGTATATTTTCTAAATTTAAGATGAAACGTTAGTCATAGAGTTTGCGTCGAAATGTTGTTCATGAAATATTTCTATTTCTCTGTTGGTGAATGAAAATTGAAACCTTTTAGAAAGTGAAATTTAATAAAAAAAAATTAAGGTTTATTATCCTAATTTATTTTTATTAAAGGGAAAAATCCTTAAACTATCATAACATTTTCTTTCTAATTAGAAGAAATGTTGAACGAAATGAACAAGAAAAATGAATCTTTCCAATCTACCGAACATTAGTGATTTTCAAGAAACTTATTAAAGCCTATTCTTAATAAAACTTTTTTATTAGATTGTCTTAGAAGAAACGAAGATTTCATTTTTCAAAACTAATTAAAATGGATCGTTTAATAAAAATTAAAGAATTAGTAAATGGACGACGACTTTATTTTTTCATGGAAAAATATTTTCTTATAACAAGTCACAATCCACTTCTGAAACTATTCAATAAATACTTTTTATGCGCCTTTTCGCATCCGTAACACTTAAATATTAGCAACTTGGAGACGCTTCAGCGAAACTAAATTCTTCGTCATATTCATCTGTAACGATTCGGTAATTTCATTCAAGTGTTGTGCCTCAGTTCACGAGTGATAAAACAGTAGCCTACATTTGGAGCTATTTGTTACGCCATATTTGATGTGTCGCAGGATTCGTGACACATTAGATATGGCGTCAACGAATAGCATCGTGCCCTAACTCAGGGAAAGCTTTTGTCTTCCCAATTAGCATAATTTTATTCCTGACTCCTGAATCAACTATGCTGTCAGTGCACCAAGTATTTCACTGATGTTGGAAACGGAAATTGAATATTAAAAGTCCTCACATTTTCAGCAAGATTAAGAATTTTTTACGTTGAAAATATACCCGAAGTGTTTCAAATTTTGATTGGATTTTAATTTTTTAAAAAATATAATTTATAAGCTTTAGTGAGATGTTGCATAAGCTATACACCTACTTTCAGCATAAGTCAGACTCCTAGCGTTAAGAGTTCTGCATAAGTTAAATCGTCATCATTTGAGTTAGATCTGCAGCTTGGCTTTGATTCCATCTTACGAATTAGATCTTCAGTATGAGTTAGACCCTCATTGTTACAGTTATATCTTCAGCATAAATTACACCACCATTAAGTTATAACATCATCATTAAAGTTAGTCCTTCAGAACAAGTTAAATTGGACCTTCATCTTTAGAGTTGAATCTTTAGTATGCTTTAGACTCTCAATTTCATAGTTAGACCCTCCGTTTTCTTTGAACAAATCTATTTAATTTTTAAAAATTAAAGAAGGGCAAATAAAAAATAAAAAATATTCAATGCATTACCCTGTTAAAATTTCTTCCAACAAGACAAGCTTTCTTAGAATATGTCTTCAATCAGCATCAAATGAAGTAGGATAGAAACCTATTTAATTTCCGAGTTGTCCATTCATTCCAATTAATTTGCCGCCAATAATAACAAATGATATAGCATTTCCACACCGTAAATTTATTCCATATCCTGAACTTGACAACTTTTGTAGAATGTTAATTAGAACACGAAAAGAAAAGGATGCTTGGTCGATAGACTAAATCAGCTTCCATGGCATCTCAACCGGAGAAGAGTTTAGCTCTGCGTTCCGATCGGTTCTGAAGCTTGAAGCAGTTATTAGCGCTTGCTCAAAGCTTAAGAAATCGTTTTATTGAATTAGCGTGGACATGACCCTCACAAAACAGTTGGACATTATTAAAGCAAGTCGTTCTCTCATGGATGAATTTCGATTTTGAGGATGTCCCCTCTAAAGGACTTTGATGTAGATTCGTTTTGTTGATAGTGTGAAATGAAAACAATTTTGCTTAAAAACAGACTTTTACAGTTTGTAGAAAATTAAGGAAATAACACTTTGAACAAGTATTGACAACTTAAATTATCTTAACAAAATTATTGTTTGACTGTATTTTTCATAGCTAGAAAATACTTAAATTTTCAGTTTGTTTATGGCCCATTGCCATTGTCAAATTTACACTGGCCATGAAGTGCAATTCAAGATATTTATTACTAAGTTCCGAAATCAATTCAGAAAATTACTAAAAGTCAATTACTGCTCGATTTTAAACTTTTTACATTGATAAGTTACTCATTGAGATATATTTTCGTTAAAACTCAAAGATCTGCAGCATCTCTTTCAGTAAATATCAATAGTTATCTCACTTTTATAAAAAGAAATAAAATTGTAACATTCTGCTTGAATCCACCTAGAACTAGTATCACTAAATTTAATTCTAAGATCCTTTGTGTTAACTTAATTGTAAACATTCTGAAGGAGTAATGTTAAAATCATCAATTCCAAGATATTTCGATCCAATTCAGTGAGAGAATATTTATAGAGGATTGAAAAGAGTTGGAGGAAATAATAAACCTGATCTTTGTACCTCAGCAGGAAGAATAAACAGAACTCGTTTTGTACTGCGTGATTATCCGAGAAATGTTTGAATGTCATTTCCAGGTATTTGCTGAGAAAAGTTGACTATTATCTTTCTGCTGTTTTCTTTATGTCCTACAATACGTTCTTTACTTTATAGAGTCTACGTGAAGGCCCACAGTGAAGGAGGATATGGTGGTGGCCAAGGAGGTGGATATGGTGGAGGACAAGGAGGCGGATATGGTGGAGGTCAGGAAGGCGGATATGGTGGTGGCCACGGAGGCGGATATGGAGGTGACAGCGGATATGGTGGAGGTGAAGGTGGATATGGTGGAGAAAGCCACGGAGATGGAGGATATGGAGGTGGCGACAGCCATGGAGATGGTGGATATGGAGGAGGCGATGGAGGATATGAAGGCGGACACGGTGGCTGGTGAAAAGCTGACTAATCCCAACTCAAAAGAGCTTCTTAAAGATCTGTTTCCAGTACGATGAGAAATTAAGGCTCTAAATCAATCATGGACACTTTTGTAGATACGGTATTGACCTTCCTCTTTCATGTTTCACTCTCTGAGAAAAAAAAAGACCCTTTTCTGTACTGTTGCAAACTTGCCAAACTATTCAAAAACTTCCCAGGCTCAAAAATTAGTTTTTAAAAATATATTCCACCAAAACTGTAAGATATCCCCTTTGTAAAATTTTAAAAGTAATTTTGTTCTGAAAAATCAAACATGAATATTTCGTAAATCCACGGAGTTATTGGTAATATCTTTCAGAAGATATTACTCATATAATTCTGATAATGTAAGTAGTTTTGTCTGAAATTGGCATCGTTTGTATTTTCAGAGCTTCCAGTATTGCCTTGTACTTCATATTGTATTATATATTTCATGAAGTATTTTTAAATCCAAAATATTAATGATCCCTTTATTGGAAACAGTATTGAATTGTGTACATAGATTTTTGATATTCTCCTCTGAAACGATTTGGACCCCTTAAATTTCTTAGAGTGGTAATCAGCATTTGCCTTTCCTTCCAAATGTAAATATTGTACTTGCTTGGTCATCTCTCTTTCGTTGGTTCTGTTCTTTTGTAAAAGTCATTGCCCAGAGACGGAAGTGATGTCACAGAAGTCATTGCATACGCATATGTATCATTGTGTGAGCCTTCAGTCCTTTTGGGCTAAAAATGTGTGGGATACTCTCATATATTGTTAATAAACTTGTTGTATTATTTATGAAAAAGAGTTTGTCTTTCTCATTCCTTTATTGCCTTAACCGTGATTATAATCAATTAAATGTTAAAGATAAAAAAATTATTGTCTTTCAAAACCTGCATCCAAGTTAAATCAGATATTGTAATTTGTAAGAAACAAAAAATAATATAGTTAGATTATAATTTTCTTCAATATTTCACATTTCTTTAGCTCAAAGCCATTAATCTATAGCGGCTCTTCTCACACTTCAAATTAAATAAAATCTATATTTCATCAACTCTTGATAAATATATATCGCTACAAACATTAAATTGAATTTGCTAACTCTTATAAATATGAGAGACAGCTTAACGTAGACTTAACATATTCAGCTTAAACGTAAACAGTAATCAGTTTCAGTAGAAAAGTTGAAGTAATTAAAGTATAGAACTGAATGTTTAGAAAAATAAAAATTCAAATTATTATTAAACATACAACATAATAAAATACGCACAGTCACAACTCGAGTATACATAGTGAAAGAATAAAACAATGCCCATTTAAAATGCCCTATTATATTTGCCATAGGTAATAAATAGCTAATGTTATACCTAACATGCCTATGGAATACAGAAGTGTTATTCTGTGAGAAGAAAACTTCAAATTTATAGAAAAGTTGAGTTTTAGAAATGAATATAGTATTAATGGCTCAGAATTCAGAGCCATTAAATATTAAACAACATTTTAAGTCTATTGGATATTCAATTCGAGTAGTTCAAAACGAAAGAAAATAAAGGTTAAAAATTAACTATAAAAATACACATTTAGAATCAAATAATAGAATAAGCAATGTTGCTATAATTATCTTCAAATTAATCAACTAATTCAACCTGCCATTGAAAAAGCAATGTTGCCATTATCATCTTCAAGTTATTCAACTAATTCATCCTGCATTTTTATAAACCCTGAATTCTTCATAATGCCGGCTGTAACGATTAAACAAATGTTGTTCTACCATTTGAAAATTTTGTTATATTCCCTACTTAGCAAAAGCAAATCACAAAAATTTTTTAATAAATTAAATTGAACGATTTAATCATCAACAACTGCTTAATTCTCTTATTAAAACTGCTACTTGCATTCAAAACTGTCTTCAAAATAATTCATTTAAAACTTAATTAACTTTTTATCAACACCTGTTAGAAAAATGTAAGCTGTTTCATCGGTCAAGTTTACTTATTATATGTTTTGAAATGAACCACTGAACTTGTCTTGCAAATTAGTTATTTTAAAATTTGAATTGTTTATTTATATTTAGACATTCAAAAGCAGAAAAGCATTCAAATATACAACTTTGGACTAATTTCAAGAACTCATTCCAGACATTTGAACCACGAAATTTGTAAATAAAAGCAAAATGTTTCCTTCATTATATAAAAGTTTCATGAACATTTATTCATCGCGTTTACATTTAACACAATTAAAATGCAAACAGGTTGCCCCCATTTCCATTTTAGCATCTTACCAGACATTAAAAAAAGAAACTTCTAAACAAACTGCAAGTCTCAGAATAGAAACTGCAACGTAAAGAAACAAAACCATTCCTTTCACGTAACATAGAGATCACAATCACCACCCTACATCCACGCATATGGAGTAAATCGCCTGTTTCGCCAACAACCTTGAAAGGAAAAAGATCGTTTGGCAAATCCAGTTCAAATCAGTTCAGTCAACTTCAAAATTGAAATCGTCTGCTTGGACTGCTTTTTCGAGAAACCTGTGCCCACAACAATTTGGGTTTGAAGCGTTCGAACGCTTTCGCTTCAGGGGAAATGATGATCTATTTGTAGCAGGAAAACTTCGCGATATATTCACGGATTGTGTAGTTTTTGTCTCCTTTTCTTAGCCAAGAACTACTTCCTTTTATTTGCCAGAACATTTCACTGAATATATAACAGTTTATCGTCTGTTTACCTGATTCCCGGATATGATCTCTCAGAAGCTGGGTCACATAAAAAGAACTGTTGTAATTCAGAACGGAAGGCTCATGTTGTTGGAGGAAAATTGGTTGTTCTATTTCCCACTGAGAGAAAGCATCAGATGCTGGATATCACCTTTCTCTTTCAGGTGGTCTCGCCACTTTTATTAAAAACAAATTAGGGTCAGTAAAAGGGTATTTTTATGGTCATCAAGAAGCATCGATTGCAGTTGTGAGTATCATTTCTTACCCAAGAATCACTGGCGATTTGATTCATCACGCCATTTTTTTAGAACAAAACTTGTTTACGTTTTA
>BGPR01002997.1:6197-81655 GCA_013235015.1 Araneus ventricosus
AATGGCGTAAGTTTCAGTTTCACATCAAGAGTTTTAGTTTCAGTTTCGAGGTAAGCCGAAACGCCCTCTGGAAGAGCAAGTCCGGACTTGATGGAAAGTCAGAAAGTCACGTGGTAGAGGGTAGTTCAATCTGTTTTGAACAAGAATAATGGATGTGCTCCTGTATGAAGTGACCTTATCTTATGGCGAACTGCATTAGTTTCTTCAATGTGTACAAAATTATGCATGCTGAAAAAGTACTTTTTTGCTTTCAGTATGTATATTTAAATCTTTTCAGGTAATCCTTTCAATTACATATAATTTTCGAAAATAAAATTGTTTCGTATTAACCGGAATTTCGGATTATCGTGAACTTTCAAAAATTATTCACTGTTATATACCAACAGTGAGGCTTATCTTTCCAAAAACAAGCAGTGCTATAAAAATATTTTCAGAATACAATTGAAATACAATTTTTCAAAAATAGCTTTACCTTCAAATACTCGAAATTTGTAGTTTTAATTATCTGAATTATATTTTAGAAAATTACAGTACTTTTTTTTACTGATATTGACTTTTAACAACAGAAATCGAATATGTACGAATATCAAGTACGAATACGATCGAGTTCCCGTTGAGGCAACATGAAAGTGAACCGAAACCTTAAATCAGCCAATGAGACACACACGTACCCGCACCAAAGAGTCCGACACGGCGCCTAGCAGAGATATTATATAATTTCCAGAATTTTATTTCGATTTCATAGGTCACGACATTTTTGCAGAAAAATCACAGTTTTCAAACTGATAATATCGATAATTTTGCATGGATTCAAGATCCATTTAATGCCACTGCTCCATCTGTACTTATTACTGCAGAGGAAGATAACCTGATTGCGTCGTCTTTAGACAAATCATTAAAACAAGATTTAACAACGTGGAATTAACTGAGCTTTGGTAGGCAGTAAACTATAAATATCCATCCCTCAGTGCTAAAAGCTCCGAGAATTTTCATCCTGTTTAATACTTCTTACTTGCACTAAGCCGGTTTTTCAGCAGTTGCTGCAATAAAGGGTATGACATAAAATATTGTTACAAAAATCGTTCTGTGGGTGTATGGTGTAAACAGTCCGACACGCAGGATAATGGAGAATGAAGGTTTATTCACAAATGTGCAGGAAAACACGTAGCACAGGTAACAGGAAACAACAGATCTTGCACAGATTAGCAATGTAAACAGACAACAATTCACAGGTAATAACAGTTCAGCCCTCTGCGATGTAGCAACACAAACAGTCAGAAAATCACTAATAAAGACAATAACAGAACTTTCAACAGCGCTGAGCTCACCGGCTTCCTAGCTCGCACTGCAGACGAAACTCCAAAGTCGTTCCAGTGGATCAACACCTACTACTCAATACCGCTCGGCGTCTAACAGTTAAGTAGCTTGCACAGCGGATAGAACTCCAAAGAGATATTCCATAGATGTTCTCACTCCAAGGCGATCCCAGTCAATCAACATTCACTCACTTCGTGATCCAAGCGCACTCCTTATATAGTCTCCCCGGCAGCCCGTGACGTCACATGGAATCATCTAGTACATTCAAACGTATCTCCTCTCCTAATAGAGATATCAAGAAACTTCCAGCACCTTTAAGATCCCATATTTCTTCGCCAAAGTCGCCAAATTTGTCGCCAAGATGGTCACCTAGTTTGTCGCCAAGGTCGGGGTACACGCCCGGCTGCTGCCAGTATCTCATACTTACCCCTGTAAAACTCTCTTCCCAACCATAAGACTCACATTGCTGGGAAGCGACTTTCCATGTTTATAACAATATGTATTTTATTTATTTTTTTATCTAAGCTATACAAAAACTATTGACTACTTAAAAAATTACTTGTTTGGAGTTTTACATAGTGCGGCTTTGGAAAAAACCTGGATTCACTAAGGCTGCCGAGAATTGAAAAAGTTTGGGAACCACCGGTATAGGAAATAATGATACAAACTTTGAAAAGGGCAGTATGATGATACACTGCGCCTAATATACAGGGTTTTTTCTATTAATTTTTGAAATGTGCCCGCAATTCTTGGACACCCTGTATTTAGAATAATAAATCCTTGTTCTGTCTACACAAAATATATCTTACCCTGGACCATAATTGCACACAAGCAGACTTTTGTTTTGGCCACTTTCCTTATACACAGCTTCACCACAACCTATTCGCCACGATGTTGCCCAAACAAGCTGAAAAAACAAAATAATTTATTCTTTAGAAGTTATAGAAGCATTTATATATCTAAAACAACTAAACATTGTTCATCTTGGGTCTTTATATTATATTTACTAATATAATGCACATTTGATATTATGATTGGTTTAAGACTGCGTATGCAAAACTTTTTTTCATGGTAACTTTGGTCAAAATACTAAAAGAAGCATCTTTTGTCTTCGATTTAAGCAGACGATTATTAAAAATGATTCATACCGGCAACGGCATGCAAATTACGGACTGCTTCTTACAGTGAACTCTTTGTACCTCCCCATCGGAATTTGGAATATGAAATTTAATTTTTAGTTTGCCGAAAAGAGAATTTTTTAAATTTAATTTTAGATGAACAAGATTTGTGCTATTTAATAAACACAAACGGAACTATTCCAGCTAAGAAATTTTTAAAAATCCCATTGAAATTATTTAGGAATTTTAAAATGGTTATCGTTGCTCGATGCCTTCAATTGGGCTTAGGGATATATAGTTTTCGATCATTTTAATGATAGTGTTTTCGGATATAATACAGTTTAGCCCATCGTAGTTTTTTGAAGCCTAAAATGTAATAGTTTTAAAATGTTTTAATTGACCAAATTTACATCTACTGTGCTGCTGTTTCTATGTCGTTTAACAGAGGAAGGTGTTTAAAGACTTAGTTCAAGAAATGATTCAAATTAAACAAATTACATTTCTACATGGCGAAAGTATTAGAAAGGGAAATGGAATTTTGAACAATTCGCGAGTTAATGATTCGCGTAACTTTTTCTATTTTACTTATTATTTATTACTAGACAATCACCTGTCATGTTATGACGGGTGCAAATTGCCTCTTCATTCGAGAGATTTCCCGTCAAATTTGACGTGTTTAAATAGATATATATGCGAGAGAAATGTTTAACACTGATTGAAAACAAATAAAATAAACATATGTTTCATAACAGGAAATATTTTTTTATTTACATATTATTTACATATTTCTTTATTCAAAAAACCTCTTGGTAAACAACATCCCGTGTGAAGTATTTTTCGTAGTTTAACAATTTTATTATAATTCAATAACCATGAAATTCTCAGCTTGTCAAACATAAGTCAAAAGTCAAAAGGAATAAGTCAAAGGAATTCTTTTTCGAAATTCTAGTCAAAACAAAGCACGTCCCTGCTTGTCAAACGTTGCCAAAAAATATTATCAAATTATATCATCACGATTGCAATAAATAATGAGATTCATCATGGCTTCCAAACTATATCACGCGCATGTTATACCACTGACGTGATTTACTACTTTCTATTAAAAAACGGAAATTAATTTGAAATATATGATTAATAAAATTTAAAATTTCTTGGGAACTATTGATCATAGCGAGATAAATTTTATGTCAATCGATAGCAAATTTTATTTCACTATTTTAGAGCTATTAAATTTGAAATTAGAACGACAATTAATCTTTCAAATTTAAAATTACTATAATTTAGGTTCTTTAACAATGAAATAATGCTGTTTAACGTCTCGCAGTGCTATAGCGCGAGTTTTATTGTTGGTGACGTCAAAGCGTTACCGATTAACAGATCTGGGCTATTATATTAGTAATAAGTAAAATGATATACATAAAGCCTATGCAATCATTTCCCTCAAATAAGGAAACTGAACACAATTCATTATTGCTTATTGATACAACTGTCTAATAGAACAGAAATAAAACTAGATACTCGTGAATTTTGGTGTATAAATTGCCTTGGGGAGGATATTTCTCGGCGCATGCAAATGTAAATCCTAGAGCTGTGTAGTGAATTTTGAAAACTGTCTAGTCTGCATCAGATAAGGTATTGTAACAGCGTTATAGTTTGCAGTTACAAAATTTTATGTTTCATAACCAGTGGCGGATTTTGACGATATGAGGCCCCAGGCGCAAAATGATTTTGAGGCCCCCTCCCAAGAAAACTTTATTGATGATAAAAATGTAATGTAAAATAACTTATTTATGCTTTCAATTTTTGGTCTTCGTTAACCAATTTGAATAATATATATAATTTAATATTTTTAATTTATATAATTTAGCATTTTTAATAATTTATATAATTAATATTTTATAATTTATATATAATATTTTTCTATTATTTTTTGCTTCTTTTTTATATAAGTGATTTTAAATAGATAAATAAATCTTTTTTTATTCAAAACAGAGATTTTTTGGTTTAAAATTTAAAATAATTAAGTGACAGTGATATCTTTCGGTCTTTGATTCTATCTAGTGGGTAGGACATCGCAGTATCCAAGTATTCAAATTTGATATTTAACAGGAACCAAGTTTCAAAATTGTTTTTAATAAATATAGTTTTTGTTTTTCTTCATTTAAATTTAAATTCACTCAAATTATTCATTTATAAAATGGTAAATGAGCTCATAAATCATCAATTTATCTTTATGAAATATAATGAATTTTGCCATAAACTGAGAACCATTTTATAGCCATTTAATTTTGGAGCTGGAATAAACAGTGTCTACTCTTTTGTCCCAAAGGATAGAATGGTATATTCTAATAAAAATGCAGGCAAAAAAGAGGGAAACTATAGAATTACTCTCCCGAAAAATTTTAAAAACAGTATTTTAAGGTAAATTAATATAATTATTCAAAAAATATTATATAGTTTTTTAAGCTTCTACAAAGTAAATCATTAATTTTTTTTATTATTGTTCCTTTCTTTTAAACTGTTCTGTTCTTTAAAAAAATGAGAATGGGAATTCTAAAGCAAAGCAATATGTTTTAAATATAATATAACTAATCAAAAGTATACCATGAAAAATTTGTTTACTAATTCAGTTTATTCACACTTTTTCTGATATAAAAATATAATTAAATAAACATTCTTCAATAGTTATGAAACAAATTACAGTGCTAAAGAGTAACAACAAATGAAATTAAACTTTAGAAGGAGATACAAAAATAAATATTATGTCAGATATATTAGTAGCAGCAATGAAATGCTACTTTTGAAATTCGGAGTAAAATTTTATGAACACATAAACAGGTGTGGAAAGACATAAAATTACTAAAAAGTCACTTTTCTTGCTTTTAATTTTGAGAATTTGTCTATAATTTTTTCATAATCGAATTCCTGTACTACAATCATTTTCAATAAATAAAAGCGATAGTTCATTTAAATGCGGTTGGCTCATACTATTCCGCAAATAGTTATTGACGCGTTTCCGAACTGAAAACGATCTCTCCCCGCTTGCATTACAAATTGGTAGAGTGAGAAAAAATTTTAAAATTGTTTCCACGTTGGGAAATGTTGATTGTAGACCATATTTAATCAATTTGTACATATCCATTGGGTTTGTTACTTTTTCATTTTTGTTAAATAAACGTTTAAAAAATAAAATGTTTCACTTCGTCCTTGAAATAATGTGCTTCGATATCATCAGCATATTTTGTGGTTAAGTTTGTTATGCAAGTTTCAAATGCCTTTTCTTCTAATTTGCCGTCAAACAAAATTGAAAGCCATTTAGAATATTGTTATAGGTAGTGCTTCTTTGCGTAAAGCAGAAGAGCATTCCTGTTGTCTTTTATTTTGAATCCACTCAGGTTGAGTGACGTCTTGAGAAAGTTCATCTGGTGGAAAAATAAAACTATGCATGAAATGATTTGAAATAAATTAAAGAGATACCCAATGAAATGCAGTAAAAATATTCTGAATCAATAGCCACAGCACACAACAAAGGCATACAAATCTTGTGTAGAATTTCGGTAATTAAATCAATTTCAATAATTTTATGTCAAAGAGATTCGAATTGACATAAGCAGTATAGAAGATTCGAGATGCAATGGATTATAAAATATTTAATTTCTTTAAGTTTCTTTCTTACTAAAAAAAGATTGAAAATTCTTACTTTTCTCTTCAAAAATCTTTTATCTTTAAATATATATATATATATATAAAATCAATCTTTTGACTTGAACGTCCGAATTAAAATTTCTTAGAGAATTACGAAATGCGCTAAAAAGGGCTTTTAGGTTACAGTATTCATTTTTACCTTTGATAAGAAAAAGAATTAAGAAGAACTGAAAAAAGGCTATTTTCCCTAATTATGAATTAAAATCATCACTTTATAATTGCAACGTCGTGTAATGCTGATGACATATCGTGGCAATCCCGAAACGAGTTTTAGTGATAATAAACATACACTGAATAAAAATTATTTAGTGTTTAAATAAATGGCAGCATTCACATTGAAATTTAATACATTTTTGCATTTTGATCGCTGCGAATCAGATAAATCTTTTAATGTTTTATGACAGAATTATTTTACTGTTCTCATTATTGTAGTTACTTTTCAACCAACGCGGCATACGAGTGGTTAACATCTACAAAAGTATCTGGAATTGCATACAAATTATATTTTTATTCTTTCAATTCTTAAGTTATAAATAGAAATGTAGGTATTCGCCTGCTTTTGTGTTGATATTGCTTTCATATTTGGTAGTCGAACATGGATCTTTTGACTACTTCCATTTCAAGACACTATAAGGTGTCTCAGAGAAAGAAAGAAGAATTTTTCATTTTTTTACAAGATGCGTTACGCACGTCCTACTTTTTTCTAACTTAAAACAGAGAAGCACAACTTTTCTCTCCAATTATTTTCCACGAAAGAAAGACCAATAAGATTGAGGCCCCTCAACTAAAACATTGTAAACATGACTATATAACCCCCCGCCCCCCCAAAAAAAACGCTTAAAGAAAAGCACGAGTATCGCCTTTTCAATGATGCCAATTAGTTTCTTCAAGGGGCAAAATTTCTTTTCCCCTTCCTCTTTAGTAACAGTTCCAGACAAGAAAACCGTTTCTTTTAAAGATAGGCGAATTGTTGCCTTGTTTGTCCGATTTATGACAGTAAAATGAAACTACAGAAACTTACAAGAACTGCACTCTTTTCACACAAAGGGATGCCGTACCTTCAGTCTTTCCTCCTCCTCAGCCTCCGATACCAATAAAAAAATCTAAACGAGTCCTTGCGTCTCGACTTTGCACAGAAGAGGTGTCCTGTTCCAATAGTCGGAGGGTTGCTAGAGGGTTTCTAGATCGGCTACAACGTTTTGGAGAAACATCGGTAAATGCGGGTGGTCGAATTTCGACGGCAATAAATCCCCAAGGCTTATTTCCTCCCAATGCTTCTTTCCAGGGCCAGGTTTCTTTGGCCCTGGCTTCGTTCCACTGTTTTCACTCCTTTATTTTTTTTTTAAAGAGATGAGGGAGAATCTTTTCTGTGAATCGAATTAAGGCTTCAATATCGTAAATTTGATACCGGCTTAGCACTGCGAAGTATGTTGCATAGATTTTGAGGCCCCTCTAGATTCTCGAAGCACGAGGCGGTCGCCTCTAACGCCTGTGCGGAAAACCGCCACTGTCTTTATTGACTCTAGAATCCAATCAATGTATTCAATCAAAACAGCAATTAAATATTTCTCCCTTTTTGAATTATTTTAAATTTAAGCTTTAAGTAATTTTATTAACATTATTTTTAAAAAAATCAATAAATATTATTACTTTGTTAATTAAAATTTCACACTGTTTATTTATTTATTATGTATTCTTTATTAAAGGTGTTAAATTTTAAAAATAGATTTTTTTGCCTTTTTAAATTAAAATTGCCGTTTTCTCATGCTGTATTCACTTTTACACAAAGATTTTCTAAATTAAATTCGAATTAGTCAAGTTGCACTGCTTTTCATTATTTTACATTGCTTTTTGTTGCATTAATTATTTGTTTATTTAACATGATTTGTTTTAATACATCTAAAAAAATTCTGCAAATTTATGCATATATATTACCAGCGGATGTTTGCGATTTTTCAAGTACTCGGATGAGGAATAAAAGAACCTTTTCCCGTTCGAATGCCGTGTGTATAATAGTAATAAACGGAAATTCAAAATGGGTTGAATTTCGAAGCAGTGTTTTTTTTTAACATCGAGATTAGTGATATAAAGAATAATGATTTGGCCAAATACCTACTCTGTAAAAACATTTCACTTTTGATTCTAAATAAAATAATTCTCAAATTTTAAATGTAAAAAAATAAAGATTAATAAAATTGATATTTTTACTGTTTGCATATTTAAAAAAAATTAACACCTTGATGTGTTTTTTCATAATATTTTAAATACCTGAATTACAATAATTATTTCAGTAATAAGAAATGGCCAAAGGAGGGATCTTTCAGACTGTGATTTTTTTTATTGTCCACATCTATGAATGAAATTTTAGTGGCATGATATGTTAAGCGCCCAAGGATTGATTATTATTCGTATTATTTAAATATTATATGTATGTATATTATTTAGGTATCAGAATGTATTATTTGATTAATTTAATTTAATGATGGTAAGAAACAAAATTCAGTTTAAAGTAATTATAGTGATAATGAAATAATTTATATTAATAAAATTGTACTGCATTGTTGATATGTTCTTTTGATTATATTGGACAAATCAGGCTATATGTCGATTCCGAAAGTTTTAAGGTGAGAGTGCTTCTAAATAGAACTTTGCTCTGTGACTGTTCTTATACAAGGGTCATACACTGGAATCTCTCTTGCGGCTTCGCTAATATCTATTATCCTTATCCATTTTGTTCAAATATTTTATGGCTATATTTTAAATAAATCCCAAATGGTTTTGCGTTTCAGATCTTTACGAATAATTTTATTTTCTGAGGACATTTGTGACACCTTTCTTGTAGTGCTCACAGTTTTTCTGATGAGTTGAACCCACACACATACATTGGGAAAGCACAGCTAATCAATGGTCGCAAAAGTGATTTATAGAGGACGAGTTTATTTTCCATCGGGAGTTAGGACTTCCTACCGAGGAGGGAATAAAATCGTGCCTTTGCTAATCTAAATTTTGTCTTTATTTTTTCAATGTGATTTTTGAAGGCATGTTTTTTGTCTTTGTTTGAAACGTTAGATATTTCGTGTCCTCATCATTGAAAATGATAATTATGCATCACAGCAGGAACATGTATATATATTAGGCACTATAAAAATATTTGTCTTTTAAGTCTGCATAGTTCATCATGAGAGTCGGCATTTTTTGGATCTCACACCCCCCCCAGATGTGAGACGCTCGCCACGTCCCTGCTTGCATACATTAATACTCAAAATAGGATGCAAAAAATGAACATTTGTTTGGTCACGATTTCGAAAATTGTCATGTCATAAAGAGTGGAAGAAAGAAACTGAGACACGTCCCTGTCTTCTGGATCATTTATTTATATTGCTCAAAATGCACTCCGTTAGCCACTATACACATTTGCACTCTGGACTGGATTTCTCGCTGAACACTGCAACATGGCAAGCGTTACGGCAGCACAAGCATCGGTAATGCGTCGTCGAAGATCCTGCAATGTTGGCGGAGGGGTCGCATTCCTCTGCGCCACAACACAGGCTGGTATTTAGTCCGTAAGGTGGTCTTTTTTCGCTTCGCTCGCGTTTTACGACGCCATAGTGTTAAAAATCACAATCAAACAAATGTTCATTTTTTACATTCTGTTTTGAGTATTAAGGTGCGCAGGTATCTTTTCGTACTAAATCGAGAGTGCTCTACAACTTTCTAATTGACTGTTTTCTCGTATCTTTCACTGTTTACGAGATAGGATCGCTAATTCCAAAATTTGCCGATAGATGGCGTTGTAAGCTGTCTCATCGACTAGCGCATAGCCTTTTTACTATACCTAGACACCAACTTTATAGCCTAAGCTGTCACCGTTTAGAAGTTAAGGGGGGTGTAACGGATATAGGTGGGAACCATATATATATATATATTAAATCTTCTAGGGTCGTAATGGTCTGTCGGTAATCTTAGCTTCGGGTGTGGAGGATTGTGGGTGTAAGGTTCAATTCCAAGTAACGATGACTTGGTATACACTCTGACCCTAAAATATCGATCGAAAATGCCATTCTAAACTTAAGTACGGTTCATACATTTCTAGAAATGATTGAGGTTGTTTTGAATTCATTGATTTATTCAAATTTATAGTAAAAATAAGGTAATTAAAAATGGTATAAAAATTCAGAGAATTGAAAAATTGCCTTATCGTGTCATGGTCCGATTTCAAATCGAAAAATATTTTTAATTAATATTTGATCTTTAAAATCATTATTTTTGACTGATGGCTATTTGTTAACAACTCTTCTAAACAGGTATCGTCAGATTTTGTTAATAATTATTCTAGAATTCTACTTGTTCTAGAATTACTATTTAGTGATTTTATAATTTCGTGGTAATCCCGAGTGATAAAGAGATTTCAAAGGAAGAAATTATATAAATTTTATATATATATAGATTTACAAGTTAAAGGAAAATATCCAAAAGATATTTCTGAGATTTTAAAACCAACATCTGGGAGTCCTTATTTTATTTCATAAACAGGTGACAAATAATATAAGAGAAGATCTGGCAGGCAAAACTTTTCTGCGAGCATTAAATATGGCATCCAGAGAAATATGACATTGTGATCAATGGTACTGAAAAATTGGCACACTCCAAAACACAATTTACAGAAGAATAAGAGACTTTAAAAGAACAATTTTTAAGAAAATGTAGAGGTTAAATTTGGAAGCATACTATACTGGACAAAGAAGATGGTGTTTCATGGTGATAAATGGCTTTCAACGATATTTAGCGATAAGAAAAGTAAAATTTAGATTAACCAAATGGATATAATGTTTACTGACAGGATTTAAGTAACGGACCAAAAAGTTTTTCTTGTAGGCAACAAAGTGCAGACATCAATAGGTAATGACTTGGAGTGGTTTTAGATTTAATGGACCAAACGTTCTTTGACTTTTGCAGTTAAAAATATTGAGCTCTAAGAACTGTCAGCAAATATTAGAGCATCGTTTAACTCACTATTGGACTTAATGGGAGAACCCGGTTGTTTTTTCAGCAAGAGAGAGCATTGATTCACTTAACTCAAACTTAATAAGATTTCTCTAACTTACTCCAGACTTTAACCCTTTCAAGTTCACAACATGTTTCGTTTCGAAAATAACTAAATTTATTTTAAGAATGAGTATTAGACATGTAGCTAATCATAAATATGTAAAGGAAAAAAATTTAACATTTTTTATTTTCAAGAAATTTGTTGTTTCACAGTGAAACCAATGAATGGTAACAGGCAATTTTTCCTCCGAATAAGTCATCATCGAAATGCAATTTAAATTAAGTATTTAATTTATAAGTATACGTGAGTATTCAGGATATTCAACCCTTCATAAAATTCAATATTACTTTCGAAAATTCAATTTTAAAAAATATCCATTTGTGCAAGAACCCTCATCATTTTGTTTTTCTTAGAGATCAAAAGCAATTTAGTTCTTGCAATGCCGATACCTTTCTGAATACTAAAGGTATTGAACTGGAATTTTTATATAAGTTGGCAAATATATCTAGCTCTTAAGTTATGAGAGAAAAATTACTCTACGTTTCGCCCATGCGCACTAAAAAAAATGCTCAATTTGTGGTTTCACTGCGAAACCAAAGAACGCGAAAGGGTTAATCCTACAGAAAACAGGTGGAGGAAGTTAGCACTAAACATGTATGAAAATGGAAGTTAATATTCTTTGAGCAAGCAGCTTATAACAGTGATTGAGCAAGTATGGTATGAACTGTCCCCAGAAGTCAAACAAAACAAATAATTTCGATGAAAAATCGGGCATTTGAAGTGACGAAAAATGTTTTTAGCCATTTAAATCTAAAAGTTTTATCGCCATTTAATTGCCATAAACTATAAAACTTATTTGAAAAAAAAAAGAAAACCTCTCTAAACTTTATGAAGAAGAAAATGAGCAATTTTTTACAGATGAACATCAAAACTCAATTTTTATTAGAAGCAACTAATATAAAAAATAAGGCCTATGTGGAGTTTACGGTACCCACTTACTTCGTTCCTCTTAGGATCGAGAACTCTTTGCCGCCAAGAACGGCAATGAGAGAACATTTGTTTTGGAAGCGTCTAGATGTTTTTAACGAGTGTTTTGCTTATCAGGCTATATTGTGCCACATTTAGATTTGACTGTTTTGTTCTACTCTTCGATGTGATTGGTCGATAAATTTGAATAAAACTTCATTTCGAATTCTTCGGATTGAATATCGGTACAGTACAGTGTATGTTATTATGTGTGTTTCATTTCTCAAAGAATAAGCGAAGCTACGAGATTCCGCTATGCTGACAGCGAAGCCACTGATATTTTTAAAGTTGAAAAATTTGCCCGTTACACGCTTGAAATGCTGCAGGTATTGCATGTAGAAATTCTAGTTTTTGGAATTTAAAAAAAAAAAAAAAACCCAGATTCCTAACATTCAATGAAAAAGCGAAGCTACTAGTTTCCTGCTATGCTGAAAGCGAAGCCGCTGATGTTTTTTTAAGTTAAAAAAATTGCAAGGTACAAGCTTAAAATGCCGCAGGCATTGCGTGCTCAATCTCTCGTTTTCAGGTGACGCATGTGCAAGAGAGCAATAAAAATCGCACTGCACATCCAGAACAGTATTTGGCGATGGCAAATGAAATTGCGCTAAGAAAAATTGTCAAGAAACAGGTGCGTATCGTAAACTCCACATTTACCAAAAATAAAACCATAAATTGTCTTCTTTAAAGATTTGGCAAATGTTTACTCAACTGACTATGAATACTTCTTAATTGCTGTTGCACATATATTATTAATAAATAGCTCCAGTTTCTAAACACACAAATATTTTCTATCGAAAAGAAAATATATACATAATTGAGAATCATAATAATTGACAAATTAGTCATAGCATTAAAACAATTTTTATGCTAGTGTAAATGTCCCAAATAAAGTTTTTTTTATTTATTACTTAAAAATTATTTTATCTGTAAGTTCATCTAAAACTTTACAATAATTATAAAAAAAAATCATAGTAATAATTTTATGTTGCATTATGATAAAACATTGCAACTCCCTTTTCAACAGTTCAATTTTCTCTACCCAATTAGGCCCCTTTCACATTATGCGGTTTAACCGTTACGACAAGAATGCATTAGGCCGCCTCTTGGTGGTAAACTGAAGAAATGAGTGGGAGCTTTCTAACTAACCGATCGCGGTTTGAGTCCGTTTGTTGAGGTTTAAGGCCGCTTTCACATTATGCTATTTAACCGTTACGGCGCAAAGTTTATTTTTTTTTTTTGCCGTGTCATGTTTGCTTTCACACTTGACGATTTGCGCCGTCAGTATTTGAGTGCTGTTTCTAATTTCATAGCTGTTTCAGTATGGATCGGAAACAAATAGCAGCAATATGGTCTTGCACCTATCAATCAAAAGGAACGAGACTATAATCGCCTCACTTTTGGAAGAACAACGTGCAGATGAATGTCGGAATGTCTGTAGCATCTTTTGATGAATTCCACAACCGAATAAACAATTATATTCTGCGGCAAAATACTAACATTTGGAACTGCATTCAACCGACAAAAATGGTAGCTGTGACTCTCAAGTAACTGTGTTGCCTGTTAAATTATAGGTAGGGGTGAAACGTCCTCTCTCTTCTGTCAAACGAAAGTTTGGAGAGGGGGTGCCAGCTCAGGTGTCGTCCTAGTCATGTGACCACTGTTCAAAATGACGAGGTGGTCCGTCCTAAAATAGCCCTCGTGTTGCTTCAAAACGGGACGTTAATATAACTAAACAAAATCGCAAGTAACTGACACTTATTTTTAAATCTTAATCGTTTGTGTTTAAAACATAAAGTGTTATAGGACCTTTTAAAAACGAAAAAACATTAGCGAAAGTGCGACTGTTTATTACTTAGCAAAAACTTAGGTTTTGTTTTTACCATAATTACATAAAATAAGTTCCTCCCTAGATATGGATTTTAAAGTCAGTGTAATAATTTTAAGCATTGCAAATGTATATATTAATAATATATTACATAAATCGATTATACTTAAGTTGTGGAACATGGATTTCATTTGCGCGCAGGATTTAAAAAAACTAAGCAACCCATTGCAAACAAATGTTATGAAAATTCCCTTCGAAATATCACAGCTTTAAAATCATTTAACATGGTAAATAATCAGATATGCTTTAATCACTTTTTATGACGTTAAAATAGTATACTTTTTTCTTGAAAACTATATGTAAGATACCACGCATTGAAAAAAAACTATAACGGAATGCTTTGATTTTGAATGTTTTTTCATCGCGTTTGTATAAACATAGCAGGGAAATTTCTGTGTGTTTGATGAACAATATTTTAAAAATCCTGTGTGTAAGTATTTAAAGCATAAATCACTCACCAAACATCTCTTTATATTGAGATGGGTTTTGACTATATCTTCTCAATTATTTAAAGTACACTCATGTGCAATATCATGATATATTCATGATTTAAATTTTCAAATAAAATCATAAAAAAATCGGAAACTTTAATGGAATCTCCATAAAGAGTTCAAAATACTGAAGAATTCTATAAGACAGTCGGAATTACTTATGAAAGGTAAAAAGTTTCTTGAAATTGCGACTTCAGAAATAAAACATATGTTGTTATCTTAGAATTCAGTCATGATTATTAGACACTGCTATCCAGATTTTTATTAATTTACATGAAATAGCATATAATTCGTTTCCAATACTTTATACATGGCCGTCTTATCGAAAGGGCAAATTAGGCAGAAGAACAGGGCGCTATTTATCCAAGGGATCATAAAGACTTTCTATACTGATTTTGAACCAAAAAAATTATTTAATTGTAATTTTAAATATGACAACAACAACAATTACAGTTATACAATTTTATATGTTATAATATGGTATAGAACCTAGTTAATAAAATAACTTAGAAGAATATAATGTTATCAAAACATTATAATGCTCCTGAATAATTTTTTTAGCTACATATTTTGTTTGGGCCATAACATCCAGTTTCCTAGTTAGGGTGCTTATGGAGCGGCAAGCACTGTAAAATCTTAAGACGACCCTGATCTTACACAATATAAAAATACATAAAAATTGGTAGCATTGGCATATTTCTAAATAAAATAAAATAGCTAAATTTTAAATAGGAAAAAATAACGAAAGCATTAAAAACTTACACAGTCAACACTCAAATTAAATGAAAGTGCGTTCTATAATAACAATGAAATCATTTAAAAATGACGAAGACAATAGTAAAATTAAATTTTGAAGCATTCTATAAAAATAATGGAATCATTAATTAACTGCAAAAGCTTCGAGAAGGCAAAAAGAACAAGTGACCTTGTGAAGGTGACTCACGGCAGCCGGATGAAATTCGTGTAGTGTGAAAGCGTCAGCATAGACGAAGTCGTAACAGCGCCGTTCTCTTCAGTCGCGCACGCGGCTGGTTTAAACCCCAACAAACGGACTCAAACCGCGATCGGCTATTGTGAAAGCTCCCATTCATTTCTTCAGTTTACCACTAAGAGGCGGCCTAATGCATTCTTGCCGTAACGGTTAAACCGTATAATGTGAAAGGGGTCTTAGATGATATTGTCTATTTTAGAAATATGTTGTCTATTTGATTAAACTGAGTTTGAGTTACATCAGAGTCAATGAATGTCTAATTTCTATGGTCTATGAGTGACTTAATTTATCAGTTTAAAGATATGATAATTTGATGAATCAATGGCACTCAGGTAAAGTTATTCAGTGGTTAAATAAAACATATCAGGCATACAAGAAATGTTTTCACATATTTCACACTCAATAAGAATGATTAAATGAACATACACAAATATATTAATATAAATCAAACATTGCTAGCAATCTAAAAATAATTCTTACATTTTTCTGAAAGCATGTCTTCAATTTTTCAAATTCAGAACTGCAATCACTCTTTTTAATATCATCTTTGCATGCAACACAAGAAGCATAAGCAGCAGCCTGAAAGATCATCATTTCAATTACACATATCATAAACATTATTTCATTAAAGAATTTCATTTTTATAATCACACAAATGCAGTGGCAAATTCGGGGGGCTATCAGGCTACAGCCCCGCCTCAGAGCTAAACCAAAATTCTTGATTTTATTTAAAATCACTACAACTGTTTGTTCTTAATTTTCATTTAAAAAATAATAAAATCGTAACAACTTTGCTTTCTGGCTTGACTGGCTCGAAAATTTGCCTACTTTTCTAGTAATTCCACTTGTACTTGTAGCATTTAAGGGGTCTAAACATTTTTCGGCTAGTTATTTCATCATATATTTTATTAAATTATCGAAAGTATTGTAGCGTTCATTATGATTTTTATTTTCAGGTGAGGAAAGTCTGTGAAGTTAAAGTGTTTTGGTTTACATAAGCCATGAGGTTTGGCATTTGTCATTACGATTCAAAATTTTTATGACCTCAGCCCCTCCCCGCCCGACCCGAATCCTGGATACCCCAACAAACGGACTCAAACCGCGATCGGCTAGTGTGAAAGCTCCCACTCATTTCTTCAGTTTACCACCAAGAGGCGGCTTAATGCATTCTTGACGTAACGGTTAAACCGTATAATGTTAAAGGGGCCTAAACCAATCCAGGAAGCACAAATGTATTAATATAAAACATGTAAATGAAGGATTTTACTTCACAAAATATCCAATTATTAATATTATGTAAATATAGTAATTAATTTGCATGCACCTAATGTTTAATTTTTTACATCAGCGCTTCAAATTTTACTTATCCGTAATAACGGGATGAATAAATGAAGATAAGTTTTTTCAGTCAAGTTAGTGTGGCAAGCAGTTGGTAATATTCTTTTGTAAAACTGTAACAAATTTTAAGGCTTTACATAACACAAAAAGGGTATAGTTTAGTTAATTAATAACTTTTAGATAGTTAGATAAAAATTAGTTTTATAAAGCTTACGCAGTAAACACTGATGTTACTCCAGTTTCTAAACTATTTCAATAACTAGCATAAACATTTTAAAATTTTAATGCACATTTAATAATGATGAACAAAGTATTAAAAGATACTTTCAATTCATCAGCCACATGGAAAAATTAAGCAAAGAAGAAAAAAATGAATATGGATTTTTAAAAAATTACCTCTTTTGAGCATGAGACTATTGCTTGAGGATACAAACGCAATCGTGTACTTTTTCCACACGACATTTTGATTAATATTAAACGCTGTATATGTACTTGATAATTTCAATAAACAGTCTTCTAAACGTTCATCAAAATTATGCAGGAGTTTTTGAAATTTTTAAACTTTATTTCTTGCATTCATACAGCTCTAACTACCAGTTATTCGCTTTTGTTTACATTCTGCAATGTGGAATCAAATTCCTTTTCACAGTAAATACTGCTTCATTGAGAGAGAAATGGCAGTCAACAAAATTCAGCGCCTGGTTTTACCGGTTACGCTAATCGTTGTTACTGGATATCGAAGTCTCCAGGAGGGAGCTCGACATTTTTCATTATTAGAAATTACAAACTGTTCACCAATATTTTTCGTTATTGAAAATACAGCATTTAATTTAAAACATCGAAACATAAATAGATTCTTGTCAATATTTGAAGAGCCACAACTCATTTTGTTACGGTTAATATGAATAATAACCGGTTAAAGTAATGAATCGATTTATCACATTGACCGATTATGAATAATAAGCGATTAATCGCATAAACCGCAACATATATATATAGTTAAATATTTCAATTAATCAAAACATGTGTTAAATTTTAAATATATACAAATATTAAACTAGAAATTAAAATCAAATTACCTTATCGATAATCATACAAATGAAATACAAAAGATAGTTTGATATTGATATATTACACTATGGAAAAGGACAACCTAGAAATGGAATTCCAACAGTCAAATGCTTATCAGCCTTGGGAACCAGTGGCGAATCCAGGATTTGGGTCGGGGGGGGGGGGGGGGGCGGAGGCAAAAAAAGTTTTGTATCATCGTGACGAATCTCAAATCTTTAACCAAATTAAAAAATTTACCGAATTGAAAACCAAAATACTTTAACTTTACAGACTTTACTTACCTGAATATAAAATCATAAAGAACACTACAATACCTTCGATAATTTAACAAACAACACAATGAAATAACAAGCCAAAACATGTTTTTGACCGTGTCAACGCTGCGAATACGAGTGGAATGAGTACAAAAGTGGAAAAGCTTTCGAGCCTGTCAAAAACCAGGAAGAAATATTTTAACTTTTTTTAGAGGCAGATTAAAAAAAAAAAAATTTATCTTTTTTTAGAGGCAGATTAAAAAAAAAAAATAGCTGTAATGATTTTAAATATAATAAAAAATTCTGGTCTCGCTCTGGGAGACCTGCAGCCAGATAGCCACCCCCTGGATTCGCCACTGTTTTGAACTGATAAGTCGCATTGATCTAGATTCGTGGCGCCAAACCAGATAGCAAAGAAGGTTGCGAAAAGGTTGCCATTTCACTTTCCATAGGCTGTCCGCGCAAAACTTTTCGGAAACCATTGCCGCAAAATTTATGTAGGAAAGTTTTTTATGAACTACCTCACCGACAAGGTTTGAATGACGAGTCCACGAAAGCATTTCCGCGCAAATCATTTCGGAAACCATTCCTGCAAAATTCACGTAGTAGCTTTTTATGAACCAGCTGTCCCTTCGTGTGTCGCCCCGTCAGCTTTGATTAATTAAGATTCATAATTGATGTAATTAATTGACATTCCAGATAACTCTAAGATGACGTCAGAAGAAGGGGGATAAAAAAAGGATTGGACCCCTCTGTAGGAGTGCGGCTTTGAAAAGGGGTGAAAAAAGGGGGTTGGTCCCTTCTGTAGGAGTACGGCTGAGGAGTGGGGAAGGGGGGTTCTATTTTGTCCGCCGAAGGAGGGCTCTTAACAAACTTTTGAAAGGACTGAAACAAGCTTGAGGAAAGCCTGAAACAAACTTGTAATAAAACCTTGGGGGAAATTTTAATAAACCTTACAGAAAACCTTGTTTCCTGTTGTCTAGCGAACCTTTCCACTACCTTGCCGAAAGGTTCAACCGTCACCTCCGACAGATTATCTATCGGAGGTGACGGTTCAATCCCTGTTATGGAAACCTTTGCGACAACCCTTCATTCTGGCCGACGATAAGGTTTCCAAAACCTTTTAGACAAGCTTTCTTTGCTATCTGGGAACCCTCTGCGAAAGCCAATTGTTGGAAAAACAAAAAAAAAAAAAAAAAAATAGGGGAATAAATCCCCAAAATCTTTCAAGATTAGAAACTAGAAAGTATATAAATTATAACATAAAATTAAATAGTTATAATTATTGTTAGGACTTGAGAATTATCCTCAAGACAGTTCCGCATTTAAAGTGAAAATATTATTTCTAAATTAAGCTTTTAATCTTAATATAAATAAAAGTCGTGGGTATGTGGCTGTGTCCCACATCTCCTCCTAAACCAATGGACTGTTTTCAACCAATTTTTGTACACTTATTATTTAAGACAAGGGGAAGACACTTATGAACTTTTCTAAGTCCAAAAGTTAATTAAACAGGCAGTTAATTAGAAATTAACCGACACCGTTTTTCCGCCGTAACTTCGGAGAAAATTGTCCGATAAAAAATATTTTTATACAATCTTAAAGTTCAAAATTTTACCTTTTTAATGATACCAATTTTATTTCTATAATATTTTTCATTCGATTGTTATGAATTTGGTTTAATAATTTTTAAATACGTGCAGACGATTTTGAAATGCAGATTCATAGCTACTCCGTTGCTAGGCAACGGTTAGACCTTGAACTAATTTACCTTTATTTCTGAAAATTTTGCTTATTTTTATAAATATCCATATAATATAATAAATGCGAAAGTGCATCTGTCTGTTTGTTACGCATTCATGGCAAAACTACCAAACCGATTTGGATGAAAATTGGCAGAATTGTAGCTTGAAACCCAGGAACGGACATAGGATAGGTGACATCATGTTAAATTCATTATTTTTGACTACAGACAACAATTAAATAATTAACAAGCGATTTGCGATGAAGATTACTACTTTATTTTTCAATCAACTGTCGCGTGATCCTTCAGAAAAGCGCAAGCATTTGAAATAACTTATTTTTAAAGTCAAGCAGCACGTTATCTTGTTGAGAAAAGAAATAAATAATTAATTTGTGGAATAATAACTGAAAAATAAACGCCGGGAGAGAAAACTAATGATAGATATGATATAGTTTCAAGAGTTTTTAGATTAAAATTTTAAAACTAAAGTTAATTATAACTGAAGAAAAATATCGTTCAATGTTTAATTAAAATAAGAGCCTTATTTAGTGGAAAGGTTGCCAAAATAATTATTTATCGCTCTTTTTATCGACATCCAAGATTTGTTTGGCTGTTAAATTTGTAACCAAGCGATTTGGATAATCATTGGCGGTCAAATTCTAAACAAAACGATTTAGCTAATTACAATAGTTCCATTTCAAATTTTAATGCTTTAAGAGCTTTTTTTAATCGATTTAAAAAGAAAGGGTTGCATACAACCCAAAGAACACGGAATTCAACGTTTTGTTTACTAAAGAAAGAACTGATTCGAACTTCGCTCTTGATACAGTTGCTAAATAAATTTGGCGATTGTTAGAGATTCAAACAGTTTATTAAATTGGGTCTTTTTCAAAATTATTCACAGTACAGGAACTGATAATCAAGGTTTATCCTTCCCTACAAGCTAATAAGAGGAAGAGAGATTGGTTGTTGATTGGATAATTTTGGCACTGACTAATAAAAGTTTAGGTCAGATAAATGAAAAAAATATACTTCACTAATGGAGGGATGTATTACAGAATATCTATCTGTAGATACAGTAATGGGCGATAACAAGTAAATTCATATCCTGTAGAGTTTTTCAACCCCATAGAATTGTCAGTGATACCTTCCGACAAGCTGAGATTAAAATTCGGTGTGCCAGAACTATTCATACGTAAGTTCAATGTACCGAGACTGCGCAATGGCACACGGTTTCAAATTACACGTTTGGGACCAAAAGTCGTGCTAGCTACTGATATGACTGGCATAGCGAGAGCTGAGAGTGCTAAATTCTACGCATTCCGATAATACCGAAGGATTTATCATCCCAGGTAACAATTCCCTTTAAAATTAGCATTTGCCAGGCTCAGGATCAGACACTCAAAGGGGCAGGCGCACATTTGGAAAAACCATACTTTATCCGTTGGTAACTATATGTGGCATGCTCGCGTGTGTCCAGCCCACTAAACCTCTACATCGGTGCAAAAAACGTGAAACACAAAACCTCGCATACAGAAGTGTGTTATCATATATAAACAATTTACCTAACTGTAACAGCAGACACATGTACAGTACACTCCTGTTAATCGTCGAATTATGTATTATCAACCATCAGAACTTTTAATTTCCCCTTTCTACATATAACGAAACATCTACATTCGTGAATTTAAAAAAAGTAACAATTCAAATTCTTCGCGCACGAAGTCGCGGGTAACAGTTAGTACTATAATAAAACACTATAAAAATATTAACTATAAATTAAATTTAACCTTTTATAATAATATTTATATTTTTTGGAAATGTACATAAAAATAAATAAATGAATATATAATGCAATCTTAGTTTTAATATAGTAGCGCCATCTACCTATGAAGTGATTTACTAAAATCTTTGTTAATTCCATTATATATGATCACATTAAAAATAAATCTAAAAGACTTTTAATTTAATGATGTTAAATATTTCTTATGAACACAAGCATACATGAAATTTATAGGATACCCATATCTCATAGCATTTTCAAGAAATGTATGAATATGAGACTGCTGTTTTAATCTGCCTGTGACTTAAATAGTGCTTCTATGAATATAATTTAAGACGATATTTCTATAAATTTGATATATATTTGATCGATATTTCTAATATTGCTATTATAAAAAGATATCTTGTTTATATTGAACTGAAAAGTGTTTTTTTTTATCATAAATCTCAGGGCTTAATTTATTATTTTATGTTTATCATGTGAATAAAAAATCAGTGAGGCAGGATTTAATCCCATTATATTGTGTATACACTTGTATAGATAAAGATTTAATTCTAGTTATGTTCTCTAAGTCGTATTTCTTAAAATGTACCTAATTCTGCTTCGTGTGGATTTATTTAATTTGTTACATACCCGCACTCAAAGTGAAATGTGGTTTCGAATTGTAAGATTGCACTTTACGCGGCATTTTGGAGAACAAATCTACCGTCTAAATCGAGGACAAAGTGTATTTACAAAATTCCTAAGCATTAACACCATTTCAATATGAAGAATATATACTTTTTAAGGCGCAATAAGTTTCTTATGCTACATAAGATTTATATTACACTTCCGCAAATGTACAAGATGCAGTTTTTCAATTCTTATCAAACTAGGAATTGCATTGTAAATTTTATTGTATCTTTAGATAGAAGTGAGATAAAAAAAACCCGCAATAAATGTTTTTGCAATCTCCCCCGACACAAAGCAGCTTAATATTCTTCAAACAACCCGGCAGCAAGAGAGCAGCGTCTATACAGTATACATATATGCCATTTCTTTTCTCAATTTCTTGTCTAGATAAAATCTTTCAATGCTGTGAGCACGAGTTTTGACAAATTTTTGTCATCGGCATTTCTGTGAATGGGTCATATAATTTCTGGTGAGTTTTATATCATTATTTCTTTTAGTTGAATTTAAGTGAGTTACATCCTGTACCTTAACCGGAGTGATTTAGGTACATATTTTATGATTTTCCTGTTTCGCCACTTCAATGCTTCGAATTATTAATTCCATTGTTTTAATGAAAATGTAACTTAGCCTCCCATCTTTTTTTGGTTTTTGTACAAAAGGAAAATAATTTGATTTGCACATATGTCATCGTGTCAGTAGATGAGACTACAATATATTTTCAAGGCTTCTAACATGTTAAAACCCTTCCGAACCAAAGCCATCCCTTTGATCATATTTATTATTGAACATTATGTTTTGTCTGATCGTATTCTCTCGTTTACAAAATATTGAAGCATGAAAAAAAGAGAAAAAAAAATGGAAAAATCATTGTTGGAACTTACAGAACCTTTTCTAATACTCGGTATTAAAGAATTACTAAATCAAAATATGTTTAAAATCAATGGACGAGTTTTCTGATTTGTTTATTTTGGTTTCACAGAACTTCCTTGGTGAGGATTCACATCCGTTTTCCAATAACTCTCCAGTTTAAGCGATCGCCAAATCCAACTGGATTCCATATCAAGCGCCAATTTCGTATCAGTTCTTTCTTGAGTGCACAAAGAGCGATAAAGAATAATTATGGCAACCATTCCACAAAATTAAGGTCTTATTTTTTATTATAAGTAAACATTGAGAGCTTCAGCAACAGGAACATGAAATTTAATATTTTCAAAGTATCCTTAAGCCATAATATTAGAAAATTGCACTTTAAACATTAATTAACATCTTCAAACAGGTGTTGAAATTTTTAAGATTCCCATTGACTTAACATTATCACTAAGGGGTCTATTCTGGTATCCCCGGTTGGGTTGGGAGATGTCACTTTTCCCGGACTTTAACAACGGAAAAAGTGACGTCTCCCAAAACAACCGGGGGTACCAAAAGTTGGTGGGTTGGCGGAAGTCCTACTGCACCGCATTTAAACAAAGCAGAAAACTCGTCCATTAAAATTTAAAATGTAGCAATTGAGAGCAAAACAATAAGATAACAAAGGAATTTTTTTTATTAGATATCAGTTTTGTAAATCTGCCTGGTTGAAGACGTATATGCAGACTCAGGTTTTTTAGTAACAGAATTTTTATAAGAATGCCAGATCCAGTCATTTTTTTTGGCTACATCTAAAATATGCTCTACGTGTAGCTCAGCTTGGCCCCCCCCCCGGTGGGGGGGGCCAAGCTGAGCTACCAACCAATCAACTAATCAACCAACCCACCAACCACAATTCCTCCTAGGATCTATGCAACCAAGTTCATATTCCCGGTAACGATTTTCAAATAAATTATTTTACCTGGACAATTTGTTTACTCGCAAGTGAGAATCACAAGTCTTTTATTTGGAGGTTAAAACTTATTTTTCACTTTTCAGCGAACTCTAAACTAAAAAGAAACATTTACCAATGCCACACCGCGTAGGCACTTGTTTTTAACATAATTTGTAATAATATTATTTTAATGTAATTTGTAATGTAAAAATGTTCAACAAAATGTAATTCAGCTAAGGTATTCTAAGCATAAGTTCTCAGTATAAAATGTATCAATCAAACAACAATCAATCTTCCCTTCACAAATTGCACTTCTCTATCCACTCAGAGTTTAGTAGCTTTAACTAATTAATCTCGAAACGGGGTAAAACAACAGGAGGGAACTAGCCAAAAAGTCTATGACAAATGAAGTCAGTGCACATGTCTGCTGATATTACATAACGTAATGATTCTTTAATTACTGTAACAGAGAAATTATAAATACCGCGACAAACACTTACACTTCAGAAGGATGTTGTACTATGGACGAGTTTTCTGTTTTGATATTTTTGAGGTTATGGTAATGTAGAACTTCCGTGCCAGGATCGATTTCCGGTGTAATGCTCCATCAAAGGAAACCGGAAATGGATTCTCGTATACCAAAATAAACAAAACAGGAAATTCGCCTATATAGATATTCTTGGATTCCGATACCTTCCGTGCTTTTGCGCATGCGCCAGGCAGAGTTGATTTCACCAAAATAGGTGTGAAGTGAGAAATTGCGGAGGAGATATTTACATTTTAATGAGCATTACCTAACAGAAAACTCCGTAAATGCTCTCATCTTACTCATTGCCTGTCACCCCTTTCCAGAGTCAAATCGTCCAAAAGTGCTAGTCTTGGCATTTTGAAACGATCAGTAGTCATTACAGCTTATGGTAATCGATTTTGCGTAACAATAAGTATCCTGTTTAACCTCTACAAAGGCACTGCTACTTGAGCATATTTCGATTTCTTCTGGTAAATTAAAATTATTCTAAGTGAAAAGATGTAAATCTGTTCGGTAAAAATTCGGAAGAATGAATTTATTTTTTGAGTCACTGAAGTGCTATTCACATAAAACGGATTGAAGGTAATAAAACTCGTTTTGAGCTATTTTGTAGAAAACAGAGAGGGAGCAGATAAATGTCGAAATGAGAAAAGATGAATCATTATTTTGTGGTTAATGTAAAAATAAATTCGTTTTGGATTACACGGTTCACAACATCGGATATGAACGGATCAGATATGAAACACTCAATTACTGTGTTTATATACACCAAAACTTCTCCAAGAGGTATTCCAGCAAAGCGGTCACCTTTTTCAACGTCCACTTTTGTTTGGCAAGGAATTTTTGTTCCAGAGGAATAGAGCTAAAATAACCTCTAGGAACGGCCACTCCAACCCCTCTGAGACGCTGGGTAGATCGCCATTCAATTTCCATGAAATACATCTATTTCGTCTCTCTGTCCTTGCACCTTTCAGTCCCACTGATGCCATTTGGAATCATCATTTTCATTATTTTTTTTTCGGCATCTAAACCTGCCTCTGATACCAAATGTACATCATTAAATTCTTCGAATTTTCCTCTCTTCAAATATATTTTTTATTCGAACCAATAGATGGCTGTACCATCGATTTCATCTATTCAAAAATTGCCTTTTTGAACTTCATTTCATTCAGCTAGAAAAAGTTAAAATAAAAATCATTTTTAACATAATTAAAATTAAATTACACGTACAATCTCATTTTTATTATTTTTAAACAAGTAAAAATATTTTATTTCAGCTGTTTTTTTTTTAAATATTAATTTTTTTTTATGTTCCGTTTTTCTTTCTTAATTTTTTTTCTTTTTGAATTTTCATCTTAGGCCCAAAATGAGTACATTTCCCAAATTTCAAAATTTTAGAATGAATAATTTTATGCTTGGGACTGAAAGGATTAAGATAAAAGAGCGGAAAGAAAGAATGAAAAATTCCTACACTTTAAAACCAGAAATCAGACCAAAATTAATCATTCCTCTCGAAAAGTGAAGAGAAAAGTGAACTTCTGCCTCTACCCGAGTCGGGCATTCAAAAGTTCATTTCTGCGCGCCGATTCGCTCTCAGATAAAGAAGCTGCTTATATGAGCCAGTGGCGGATTTTGACGATATGAGACCCGAGGCGCAAAATTATTTTGAGGCCCCCTCCTAGAAAAACTCTATTGATGATATAAATGTGTAACTTAAAATAACTTACTTATGCTTTTAATTCTAAGTCTATCTTTATCTTCGTCATTCAGTTTAAAGCTAATTCTTGTATTGTTATTTATCTGATTTCTAACATTTATTTTACCTCATTTTTACAAAGAACTTACACTATCTGATCAAAAGTATCCGGACACTTTCGGATTTTCACATTTTTTATAATTTCTCCAGAAAGGCTAAACCGACTGTCCTTGAACTTCTACCATTTCAAGAATAGACTCTAACTTACATTTAACAGTGAAGATTCGGTCACGAGGGCAATTAGAAGAGGCACCAAAAAGGGATGAAGGCGAAAATGGAGTTTGACCCATCCTGTTTCACAGAAAGCTGATAACGTGATGCAACTTTCGTAAATGATTATGTTTAGTGTGCATAATGTTTGCATGCATTTTCGCAAACACAGCACATATATTCGGAAAGATATAAACGTTTTCTTAAAAAATTCCAAATTTCCCCGCTTGTTTTTTGCTTATAACATGCAGAATTTTCCACCAAATTATACGAAATTTACAGAAATAGTGACAATATGTTAGAGAAGCATTGTGTAAAAATTTGGAATAAATGCTTTTAATATTAGAGTAAATAGTAGTATTTGCAGTAAATAGTTTTTTACTGCACATGTGCGAGACATAGCGGAAATTTTCTTTCAAAACTTCAAAGCCAGATATATAGGGCAGCTTATATGGAAATTCCAGTTGAATACCGTTAAAATTCAGAAAGATATCTGCATTGCAGAGGTGTGAATTTAACCTACACTCTAAGAAAAGCTAAACGATGAGGGTTTTTCCACAAATGATACTTTAAAAAATTTTTGAATCTTCCAATAGTTATCGACGAACTATAACTAAGTAATGTATTTATATATTAAGTGACTTATTTCCACCAGTGTTTCGTTCGGCTGTTTTTGTTCACTCATTAATTTTTTGAAAGCAAAGAGGAAGAAACATTTCAGTGAGGAGAGAATTATACTAGAAACAAGACTGCAACGTCGTAAATTCGCCGTCGGCTTAGAACTGCGATGTTTCTAGCATAGATTTTGAGGCCCCCTAGCGTCTCGAGGGACGAGGCGGCCGCCTCTAACACCTGTGCGGAAATCCGCCACTGATATGAGCTGTGTATGACCATCAGTAAATGAAATTTTCAGCTAAACAGATTTTGGGGAACACAAATGATATTATTGTCCATTCCTCAACAACTACTGAAGACACGATTAGGGATTTATTTTTCGAATTAATGAAAACAAAATTTAGGAAAGTTACCCCCCTAAAATGCTGAAAGATTCAAGCAAACTAAATTGTATCTTCTAAAAAAATTTCTAAATTTTCGAATTAAGTAGCTTTTTCTTTAGATGATTCTTAAAATTCGCTTTCTCAGAAATAATGAAATACAATAAAGCACCTTTTATACGTCGTTCAAGGGACTGACGAAAAACGAGTTATAAATGAAAAGACGTATAATCGAAATTTTACTGAACAACTTTGATTATCACAAATTTAATGGTACTAAAGCGAATTAATTTAAAAGCATTAATTTCAAAGTCTTTTAAAATAGTAATAGCATATTACTGCATAGTATTGGACACAAAATTAAACTTTAAAATTAAATATTTATCATAAAAGTGAGGAAAATCATCCATTTATCGCATAATTATACATTTATGATTTTATACGATTTTTGTACTTGTAGGTAAGCATTTAATTTAAAAAAATCTTTAATCGTGGTCAGACGTGCTGATTGTCAGTGAGTATTAAATGCAGCATATGAATAGAATTAAGTTCATTGAATGTTTTTTCACTATTATTTTGACAAAATAAATATGTTCGAAGTTTTTCAATGGAGTCCATTGCGTTTATAAAGGAAGTTGGAATAACTTCATCACCGTCGCTTAAATTAGCAACGGACAATTTGTCTTCTATTCATTCATCAATTGTGAATAATTTTGAAGTCATGATATCTTTATCAAAGTTCACATTCTAGAAAGGAGGAATTTTTCACATTTTAGGACGAGGGAAACGACGTATCACCGAAGCTTTGTGTCGTATAAACGAAGCACTTTAGCATTACAATGAACACGAATGAATCGGGACTGTGATGAAAAGACGTTTAAATGAGAAACGTATAAACGGCTTTACTGTAGCTTGTTTAGATACATATTTTGTACTTCCAGACATGAAACCCCAATAGAGCGGCCGATTTTCCTTGGACCGGTGGGTGGCCACTGTCGAGAGGTTCCACTCTGTTAGAAATAAATAATTTTTCCACTCTGTAAGAAATATTTACCAACATTTGTGACCAGAGTTCTATTTTCTCAATAACAGAACGCATCTTTCTTATTTTGAGTACATTTTTTTGTACTAGAAAATTCATTTCTCCTGGATGTTAACTTTAAGTTTCATTTTAGCCACTCTGTTAGAAATAATTTGTTATAAACATTTACCAATATTTGTGATCAGAGTTTTATTTTCTCAGTAAGTGAATGCAGCTTTCTTATTTTGAGTACATTTTTTTAAAAAATTACTTTTCCCAGGTAGAGGATAACTTTGTACTAGAAAATTCATTTCTCCTGGATTGAGTAGAATTAACTTCAGGTTCCATTTTAACCACTCTGTTAGAAATAATCTATTACAAATATTTAACACCATTTGTGACCAGAGTCTTATTTTCTCAGTAACAGAATGCATCTTTATTATTTTGAGTGCATTTCTTTTTAATTTAGCTTCCTCAGGTAGAGGATAACTCTGTACTAGAAAATTAATTTCTCCTGAATTGAGTAGACCTAACCTAACAATTTAGCCACTCTCTTAGAAATAATTTATTACAAATATTTACCAACATTAGTGATCATAGTTTTATTTTCTCAGTAACGGAATGCATATTTCTTATTTTGAGTACTTTTTTAAAAAAAATTTAGCTTTCCCAGGTGGAGGATAACTCTGTACTAGAAAATTCATTTCTCCTGGATTGAGTAGAACTAACTTCCCGTTTCAGTTTAGCATCCTTCGTTCAACATTCATTTAAACACAGGTGGTTTTATCGCTTCCTTTGGCGATGGCAGTTATTTCCGTTTTGATTTGAATAAAGTTCATCTGTTTTCTCTTCGGAGAAGTTTCCTCTTTTGTTCAAGGAAGTTAAAGTTAATTGCTTTTTCTAAAGATGTGAATTAAAGACATTTGTCAGCAAATTTAAAGATTATTGTGCGTTTCAGGAAAGAGCAAATGCGCTCAGTATTGGGCAAACCAATAAAAGAAAATAAAGAAGATGAACAAGTCTACGTTTGTGACTGACAAATAATCAGACCTTTAATGGAACTTCTTTTTTTACTTTCTAATGCACTAAGTAAAAAAAAAAAGAGAAAGTTCTGTAAACGACATAAAAATTCGATCTCGTGATTTTGATGAATCCTCACGTTATAGAATTTGTTCATTCCGACCAAAAAACATTTGTGGAATTGTGTGTGTGAGCACAATGACTGAAAAATTTAATAAGCTAAACGTATGAAGTTTGGTGTCCGGCCTTTACACAAAAGTTTTAAATTTCTGTCAAGTTTTGGATGAAATCAGTCAAAGGAAACTTCATCTGTCCATCCCTGCGCATGCAAATACGATAACTGAAAAACGCTACAAGATAAATCAGAGGTTCTCAACCTGGGGTTCGCGTACCCCTGAGGGTACGTGAAATTAAAATGGGTAATGGCGTAAAGAAGAAAACATAAGGAATTAAAAAGGTTAGAGAAATTTGTTTACCCATGTGAATAATTTATATTTAATTACTATACCACCTGAATAGTTGATTATTACGAAGTCTAAGTTTTAGCTATCCTTATAAGTTAACGCTAAATTATTTTATTGCTAATTTCATTTGTTTTGGCGTTGAAATAATACTTTTGTAAAAATGCAATAAAATATAAAATAAAAAATAAGTCCAGCAAATGTTATTAATTCGAGTCATTTGACTTTTAAGCTAACATAAGCCCTTAAAATTATTGATAAAAACCTTGGCATAGACGGATGGCTGGTGTATGGGGGGATATGACATTAGGAGGTGCGCGAAAATATAAAGATTAATTAAAGGGTGAGCGAGGGAATAAAGGTTGGAATCCCTGAGATAGATGGATGAAATTTGGCTTATGGTTTTATACCCAGAATTTTAGAATTATATTATATTTTGGACAAAATCCGTCGAACGGTAAACTGGCCAATCGATCTGTCTATTCGCGCTTATGTAAATGCTATGACTAAAAAAATATACATGAAATTTGGTACGTGGTTTTGGCACAAAAATTGCAGAGCTATACCCATGGCGAACCTTTCTAAAAAGTGGGTCAATTTTTATTCATTATTTTTTTAATACTAGCCTGTGGGTCACTTGGAAAGGATGTAAGGAAGGGTGTAAGTAAGAGTCTGGTGTTTCCAAATTATTGGTAAAAAGAGTACCAATAATTTGGAAACACCAGAAATTTGTTAACTGGAAAACTTGACAGTTGAATTTTTTTCCTCGCCCTTTAAAATCCTCTAAAAATATACGTTTCAATTTTGTTTTACAACTTTTACTTTTGCAAGTCAAGAGCAAAAAATAAAGGTCGACGTCTAAAAATTGATAACAATGGGGTGATACCAAGAATTACCGCACCATGTGACACCATGACTAGTGGCGCCTCTGCACTAACATATCATTGGCTCCACTGCACATACATATGTAGTTGAGAAAATTTATTAAAAAATAATGGTGAAGTTGAATCATGAAACACTACTAGGCGCTTACGCCAAGGCTGCCAATTAGTTCAACATTGCGAACTGGTACATCCCCGTTCTGCGATGCAACGAACATGTGCGCCAAGTTTATGACCAACTGTCATGAATCATATTATGACAAAATCGTCTTGTGGGTGTACGTGAATGCAATCCAATAAGCAGGATTAAAAAAATAAAGCTCTTTATTTTACAAATATTCTAAGCAAAGAAACGTAGCACAAGTTTTAAAACAGCACTTCTAAAAATTCACAACAGAGATCACCAATAAATCTCAAACACAGCACTTTCAAAATAACTGCCAATGTCTTTTCAGTTCACCAGCCCCCTTTCACTGCTGATCAAAATCCAAACCCTCTTGGCTTGAGAGCTTGCTTTTATACTTTTCCGACAGGAAGTGACGTCATTACGTTGGAAGTGATGTAATCTCCAGAAAGTTCATGAAGCCTGTAGAAATAGGTTGACAGTTCGAGGTCTTTCTAGAAAATTCCTTTTGTAGCCAAAGTCGCCAAATTTGTTGCCAAGTCGCTAAAATGGTCGCCAAATATGTCTTCAAGATTAGCATCTCAGGGAAACAACTTTATAGCTTTGTAACAATATACAGGTGCAGTGATACAATCGAAAATCAGTTAGCCAACACTCAATTGGTAATATTTTTCTTTTATAAATTATACATTCATACTTTGATTTTTTAACATTTTGGATTGTCTATTCTCTCTTTTATGATATAAAAAGTAAGTTTATAAAAATCCACGCGTAGACAATTTAAAAAGTCTTCGTGGGTCAATGTCTGACCCGGGTGTCATAGGTTCACCACCACTGTCCTAAATCCTATTCGACGGCGCCGCGTCTACCCGAGAGGGTGTAAGACCTCAGAGGTGCATGGAGAGAGAACCAAGACTCCAACTCTGGAGAAGAGCAGCAGGCCTTTCTGAGTTTACAAACATCGAAAGGCTTACAAACATAGGCAGAACGTGGTTGGTATTTACGGGTATACATTATGATTTGTTTGATAAAATTAAACAGAATAAATTAATTAACAAAAAAAGAGATACAAACCAAAAACATACATTAAAAAGAACAGAAACTCACACAAAGACAGAAACATGTTTGCGACTTTCAACGGGGCAGAATGGGAAGAGGTCCAAAATGTTTACTCTATTCTTTTCATCATACAAGAATGGATCCAAAAAAAGTTTACAAGGGAAATACAAAATTACTTATTAACATTAGACAAAAAATTCAAAAGGAAATTAAGAGACATATTTGCCGATCACTTTTCCACATAATCACCAAATCTATTTAGGCATTTATCTGAACTCAGGACCAACGTGTCTAACCTGGCTTGGTAGAAATCACGTTCCTGCCCATTGAGCCACTTAACGGGCTGCGTTCACATCACTGTCTGAAGAAAACCTGGTTCCAGATAAATGTTCCTTCAACTTTGTAAAAAGGCAATAATCAATGGACCATCTTGAAGCCATCCGACGCAAACGCCCAGGCATGTTAAGGGATGGTGTCATCCTCCTGCATGACAATACCCATACTAATCGCAAAACTCAAGAATTGCTGCAATAGTTCAGGTAGGAAGTCTGGAGCCACTCCCCATACAGCCCAGATTTGGCACCTAATCTGAGTTCTAAACACTTATATAGAACAAGGTTCTCCAGAGAGTGATGTGAAAACAGTTGCCGAGATCTTGCTCCATGGACAGGACGATATTTCTGCCAAGCCGGGTTAAACAAGTTAGTCCTGCGTTTAGATTAATGCCTAAATAGATTTGGTGATTATGTGGAAAAGTGATCGGCAAGTATGCCTCTTAATTCCCGTTTGAATATTTTTGTCTAATGTTAATAAGTGATTTTTTATTTCCCTTATAACCTTTTATTTGGATGTATCCTCGTACTACTAAGCTAAACGCAAAACGCCCCATATTGTGTTACGTGGGGCGGGAACAGTCCCTCTGATTAATAAAAGACGAGTTATTTTTTTACATATCTTCATTTTTTGTGTTTCTTCACTTCAGGACGTGCTGCTGATGTTTCCGACTTACTCATTTTTGAACACATCTCTCTCTCTTTCTGCGGAAGTTTGTAGTAGCTGTAGTGAAACACCCTGTATGAGACTGATGATAAGATAGGTAAAAATAGATCACATGAGAAATATATTTCTAAATTCCTTTAATTTGATAAATAATATCGATAATAAACGATAAAATTTGGAGGCGTCTTAGCTGGATTTGTGAGCTAGGGGAGAGAATGTTCCGGAATTTCGTCATTGATGAATTCGCTTCAAATTTTCTGAGCTTAAGAAGATTTTTCAATAGCATATTCTTGGATGCGGAAAGTGTTCTTAACCCCAAAGAACCAGAAAAGAGAACTAGATAAAATTCGAATGTCCCGCCCAGTGTTTCTATGGTACTTACGTATTAACGCCACCGAGGCTACAGATTGGCGGTAATGCGCCAATAAAGAGCAATCTTGTTTACAAAAACCGCCAAATTGGCGTTAATACGTAAGTACAAAAACCGCCAAATTGGCGGCACTTAAAAACCGCCAAATTGGCGTTAATACGTAAGTACAAAAACCGCCAAATTTGGCGGCATTTAAAAACCGCCAAATCTGTAGCTTCGGTGGCGTTAATACGTAAGTACCGTTTCTATTGAAAATTTTCAAATATTTCATGAAGATTAGCAGAAACAATTCAATCTATATAAATTAGGAAAAGGTATTACAAATTTTAGTATACTTCTTTCGCATAGATAAGTTTAATTACATTATTCTGCCATTCTGAAGATACACGAGGGCTATTTACGTACGAACCTTGTAATTTTGAACCATGGTCAGATGATGCCAACGAGACCTCAACAGGCGCGTATTCTAATAAATCCCACATAATTTCATCTTATTGAAAGTGAAACCAGTGGGAGTGATGTCTCAAAACAAAAAAAGGACTTGTAAAGTGTGAAATAAGAATTCGGTTCAAAGAAAAGAATACTAAAATAAATATTTAAAAAATTGTTACCATTATTTTATTTCATACAGTTCAAACATTTTACGTCTTCATAACGAATAAGAATATCTCGTTACTCAAGAAAATTCGAACACTAATTTCCCCCCGACTCCGCAAACAAAATGTTTGCGTGCAAAGTGAGACTTCTCTTTGGAGTGTGCTATGAGGTCGCTGCTGCTCGAAACCTACTTGGTGCAATCAACTAGCGCGTTCGGATGTTAAACGAAAGGTTGATGATTCTGCGCCCCTTCTCAAAACAATTAACATATAATTTTCAATTTAATATATAATAGTTTATCTTTGAAACATAAAATCACTTAAGGTATCCGACTAGTTTAAAATCGTCGTTTTCGATGAAATTACCAAAAAAAGATTTTATGACTTAATTTTGTAGCCTGTTTAACCAGCTTTCTAAAACTGTCTCACTTTTTACTCTACGTGAATTACAAATGGAGTTACAGCTGTTTTATTACCGAACTGTAAGCATTATTTTATGTTGCATGAGAACTTTAAATGTGTTTTCTGGGAAATGATATTTTTGAGGAAAACTGTCAACCGTAACAATGATTTCTCAAAAAGTTAATTTATTCAAGTATTGATATGAAATTTTCTGAGATTGTTTTCTGTAATATGCTTGATGTTTTCCTCTAAAAACTAAGGTCAATTTTAAAATCAAATATTATTTTTAAGTTCTTAAATATAAAAGAAAAGCATTTTTCATGAAATATTACCAGTTTAGTAACTATGTTCAGCTATATCTCAAAACTATTTTGAAGTACAAGAAATATTTTAGAGCATAACACAGATAACTGTCATAAAAATGTACTCCTACAAGAATTTATGTATATTTAGAATATAATTTTGTCTATGGCTGTTAGCGTAAGACAAATATTTTAGTCATTTCTCTTGAAATTTCTCAGGTTTTTTTTAAATATTATTTTGAAAGCCTAATTTTGCAATAGTTTTATAGTTTTAAACATATGCATTTGAAAAATAACATTAATATATATATATATATATTTTAATGTTATTTTTGTTTATATATATAAGTTATTTTTTAAAAAATGTCTCCGAACACAGTCGGATACCTTAATGTACTCTTTATAATCTTTGAACAACATTAAATTTTTAATTCAAAATCACATTACTTATGAAATAACACAACATTAACATCCGCAAAATTACTTCATAGAATTTCTTGACAAAATCGTGTGAAATATCTACTAGAACTTATTCGTTCGTGCTTTTGTCCGTGAATAGGCTTGGAGGGTCATTGAAGTGGATAGATCTTATTAAATATATTTGAATGCAAAGAAGTGCAAAGATAAGAGATGGTACACAGAAGACGAGAAAATGTATCGTTCAATATATTTAATATAACAAGTGTAAATTTCAAAAACATCATTTTTTATGGCATTCTCAAAATAATATTGAAAAGTTTGTAAATATTTGGTTGTCATTTAATAACCCTAATGCTTCCAGTATTAAATGTTGCACAGGCTTGTTACAAATTGCCAGAATTTCTTCCTTATTCAAAAACGTTTTCACAATTACCACATGGAAATGAAAACATGTGTTGTTTGTAATTGCAGTTCTTTCAACAAAGGTATGGAACAAAGTCAAGAAAGCTGTCACTGCTTTGTTTAGAATTTGTATATAAATCACAAAGTGTAGCTGAGTAGCGCATAGACAACTTTTGCACTTCTAATTCAAGGTACGTATCTTATAGTTGCTTATTATTTAATTTCATAAAATTTTATATTCTCAAACAGTGCTTGGCAAACTGTAAGAAGTTTACTGAAAATTCATAGCATTTCTTTCTCTATTTGAAACTTAATTTCGGACACTGTGTGACTTTAATTAAGTGATGAGAAATTAATGTCATATTCCCTAATTAAATTATAAGAAATTGCAGTGAAATTTCTGAATTAAGCGGTTTAATATTGCTGTCAATTGTCGGTTCACTATTGCATCGGACAATGAAAAATTCGACTTACGAGCAAATTTTCCTAACGTAAAGCATTTCAAATAATGTACTTTACTTTACATTACTTTACACTACGACACACCCCTGACTCCAGAGATAAAAATCTCCGGTTTGCAGTTTGGATGAGTGTGCGTACAAACTTTATTGAAGAAAAAAAAGTTTACATACAGTGTTTTAACATCGACGAAAATCATGTGAAAATTATAAAAACGATGAAAAATGTGTATTTGCATATGAAAAGAAAGACTCGCGTAGCAAAAACAATTTTAAGACAGGCCCCAAAAGTTCGCTGCATCTATATACTTGTAGGAGGACTGATTAGGGTCCTAGTTATTGAACCTCTAGAGGGTCTTAGTTCATAAGTCTAAGGTCTTGGTGAAGGAGAGAAGACCTCAGACTAATTTACTGGGTGTCGAATTACGAACACACAGATCGTACATAGCCAAGAAAGTGAGCAAAAACAAAAAAGATTTGCTAAGACGAAAAGACGCTGAATTTTTCAAGAGGCTCCAAACTTGATTTTTGTAAATTCGCAATGTTGTGTATATAAATTTAAATGCTGATCAATATCTTTTCTTTGAAAGCATAACTGTTTAGTCCCTCATTTGGATATGTGCATAAAAGTTAGCACAAGAAATCGCACTTACCCTTTGTACTCGGAAAAGTAAATATATACATAATTTTTCACTGATTTACAAGAGCTCATATTATTGCTTTGGAACTTAAAAAATATGTTTGCGTAAGTTCATTTTTCCTGAAAAATTGTTCTACAGCTTCTTAGAACTATGTAGGTAGTTTTTTAACCATCAAAATCAAGAAACGTCAACATGATGCACCGTCTAGAATGGTGACTGAGAGTCACCTCTCGAGTGCAAAGGGTTAAATATTGCCGGAGAGCTCAGACCTGGGTGGTATCATTGGGTGGGGTGGAGGTTGGGGGACAGAATAGAAGGGGTGATAGGAAGGGTAAGTAGATAATTTTATAATAAAATATTTCTCTTTATATTTAAAACGTATTATTGTTTCATGTAGGTATTGAGATCTCGAAATCATAAAATGTCAACAATGAAACAATGTGTACGTTGAAACTATATCTCTTCCCGCCACCGCTAGACAGTGGCTTCTTAGGGGACAGTGGAGTAAAACCGGGTACCCTTGATTCTGGTGCTGTTATTTTTCTTATCTATCAGACAGATACTGAATTACACTCTACTAATCAAGAAAAAGGAACAGTCATAGTGGCTGTTGAAGTCATTGTAGCTGTTGAATTCACTGATTCTGTGAAGGTTTATTTGTTTTGAGACGTCAACTCTCTAATGTTCGTTTGATTTTAAAGTGTCCTTTCTTATTAAATATCACAGTTATAAGAAATGTATTTAGTTCAGCTGTGTACTAAGGTATTTTACCCTATCAAACAATAAGAATTTTCTCCAATAATTGCTCGATTCTATTTCGTTTTTTGTAACCTCTGCACTAGGGGTGAAACCTGGTACTCCAAGTCGCGTAAGACCGGGACTGTCAGTATTGATGATTCCTCCGATGAAGACAATAAAAACACATCAAACATTGATTGTTTATATTTTAATGATGTATTTTGTAATTTAAATAAAGAAGAAGGGTTAATCCAATGTAAAAATTGTCTTAGCTGTGTCCAAGCTGCAGTGGCTCGGAGGAAAAAGACAACTGCTTTACATGTGTATTTTGTAAAAAATATTCGTAAATTTTCATATAAAGTAAAAATGATTGCAAATTTTCCACTGAAAATCGAGTTTTCCCAATTTCCTATAATGTTAAGATGTGTACCCGGTTTTATTCCACTAGTGGGGTCAAACCGGCTGGTATGACTTTTTTTCATAAAAATATTATTGGTAAGAAAAGTAGTAAAACTATGACTTTTCCTAAAAGATATATTGTATTCCGATAAACAATGAATATTTTAATGAAATTTGACAAGCTCTGTGAAGAATATTTTGAATCCAACAGGTCTTCGAACCTTAGCTACCCGGTTTTGCCCTACTTTCCCCTACTTTTATTAATTTGAAATGCCAATTATATTTTCCCTGGTGAGGATAAGACGAAGATTGCACTTTTTCAAGTATTTTTCGAGGTTTTTCTTCATTCATTTCTCGTAAAAAATAAACAGCGCCGGCTCGGCGTTCCGGCTAAACTATATCGCTGATCATCAGGTAACATGAGATAATGGTGACTCAACACAAAGTGCATGATTCAGCGACACATGCGAGACGGAATCTTTATTTCCTGTGAAAGAGCTCCAAAGTGCGTTGACTACGAATGGAAATTCAAACTTTGACCACTCAGTACCTGTCGCCGAGGTGAATCTTAGCTTGACGTGACCACAAGATATCACAAATCACCTTCAGTCGTTACGAATCATTCATGTCTGGACCACAATAAATTCACATGTCGACTTTCACCTTAAACACAAAAATAGAGAATGCTCTCCTCTTGACTGTGTCGCCTTTTGTGTTTAGCATCATCGTATAATGACAAGAATTAGGTATGTAATTTGGAACAATTCCTTTTGCATTTCATAGATTTAGTCTAAAAACTGTTTCAGTTCTACCATTTTGCCGTACTAAATTTAATATGTAAAGTTCGTTAACACATTTTAAATTTAATTTGTAAAGCTCGTTTCAGTTCTGAGTTACTGTGTTAACATACACACTGATAGACAATTAGATAGTGCCGCCTGAAAATATTTAGTTCAAAATTTGACACAGATCTTGGTCTAACGACTACTTGGCAACTTTTATTCACCTAATTCATTGTATTTTTGGGATATCGTTTTAACTTACATAGCAAATACTGAGATAATTTTTTTAAAAAAATTTCGGACTGAGAGAGAGGTCTAAAGCTTTGAGATTCATCAAAATATTGAAGTAGAAGTTTTTTGACGATTGCAACACTTTATCTTTGAATACTTCGTATTAAAAAAAACCCAACAATTTCGGATATTACTTAATTATTGGTGAGAAAATGCATCGAAAAGTTTTGGGCCTTGTATTCTAACGATGCTTCAGAATTGAGGAAAAACTTTGAGAAACAATAATTCGCAATAGAATGGCATTCAAAAGAGATACCTGCACAGAAATATTGAATCAAAGTTTTTATTTTTTTGGCCATCAGAATCTTTAGACAGCATAATTTGGCTCTGCGGCTACTGGGGCAATGTTTTATAGATGACAAATGTTGTGAGTAAACATGCGCCTGTTATACCAAGATAAAATAATTTGTAATGCTGTGAGAAAATATGGTTCCTCGTTCGTCAGCCGTACTCCAGAATGGAGGACGATGCATCGAACATTTGTAAGTTGTTACTCTGCTAAATGCCTTATCCGATATGAAACATCACTCCAACAATTGCAAATCCATCTGGTGTTTCAGATTGTAAATGTTGCTACCAACAAATTCTGATTTCATTTAAAAAACGCACGGCATCTTTTCTGTTCGAATGGCATCTGTCTCTCTTCATTCGTTCGTGAATTATTGAAAATTTTCAAATTTCTTTCTTAACTTTTCTTAATTTTTGATGATGATTATGATGAATGATCTGAATTGTTGTTGAATCTTGAATTTTTTAAAATTTTTCCTGATTTCTGGATCACTCTGTATCCTTCGAAACCACTTGATAAGATATTCCTGAAATCGAGTCACCCCATGTATCGTAACGAAACGAATTTTTAAACTTTCGATTTCAATTTCAATTCCAAACTTACATGGCAGAGTTACTAACCAGATCATTGGGAGCGAAAAGATAAGAAAAGCACGTTAGAGAAGAGGTGTTAGAAAACTAAGATAAGCTTTCGTCCGTATTTGAGATGTATAACTTTTTCCATCTTTTTGAAACAGAGCTAACGGCTTTCATTGATTTTCAGTTATAAAGTATGCCAGCAGCGCTAGTGTAATATCATAAATTAGCAATAAGAAGGTTTAGGTACATACATATTACAGTGCATATTTATATATGTATATTTATGAAGATCTTTATAAAAGAATTAAGTTCATAATATGAGTTTTGAATGTATTTGAAAGCTGATTTTCAACAATTATTTTTAGATGGATCATCATCTGATAGCAATCGTAGCTGTATTCTTCACCGCAGTGGTGGCATGTGAAGATTGTTACTACAAGAAATTTACTCCCAACCACACCGGCTGCAAATCGAGGAATCCCAGCTGCAACCTTGTGGACAACCAAGTGACAAATGACGACAAAAATCTGGTCGTCAGACTGCACAACCAGTACCGGGAAAAAGTAGCCATGGGAAGAGAAACTGCTGCAGGTGGCCTACCGACTGCCTCCAACATGTTGGAAATGGTGAGTGCCGAAAAAGTATAATTTATAGTGGAGTCACTCTTTCTCCTTCGTTTTAATGTGAACTAGCCGCCTTCGGCGACCAGCTTGTTCGCCGGGAATATAATTTCAAATGAATCTCTTATGCATAATTTTATATTTCTGGCTCCCTTAACAAAGTAATTTTTAACTTCAAATTGCGATAGACATTTATCCCGCTTTCTTTTCGTATTCGACTTTACTTTCTTATCCCTTATAAACAAAACAACTCTCTTAATCGTATTGCAAACTGCATTACTGATGACCTGTAAAAAGTATTGATCTGCATTTTATGTCAACATTTTAGTCAGTCATTTTGTGTAATACATTTAGAAAGTAATTATATTTGGATAATTTTTTTCTGCATTACGCAAGAAGTGTACAAAAAAATTTGGGCGGAAATTAAATCAATTGTAATGAATTTAAAATATCACCTTTATCTTTATCATTAAAAGGTTTTATACTTAATTCAGAAAATCATTCCTGTTGCTTGAACCGCTATTTTCCTATTGATTGCGAGATGAACTTTTTAAATCCTTTCCTTCTAACCGCAAATGACCAACAATGACTGCCCTTTCATTGTTGACAAATGACCGCTTAGCGGGTGTCCCCCCTCCACCCCGGGCTCTGAGGCAACCAAATTCACTCTCGAGCCGGGCTCAAGACCTGTTTGCTCCCGCCCTTCCTCCTTATCTTTGGTGGAAAAGAGAAACTGTCTCCTTGAGCAACTTCACCGCAGTTAATGACAATTTCAAAACCTTGTAAAATTAAAAGTAATTATTGCCCAGTACTCATACTAATATCTTTGGAAATTTAATCGTTTGCATTTTAAAGTGGTATAAAAATCATTTTCATGCGATAGTTCTTTCGGAAGTTAATCACAAAAAAATGGCCGAAAACGCTCAAAATTTGCTTAATTTTTGAATAATTAAAATTTGAATAAAAAAATAGAAAAAAATGTCTCCGATGTGCACATTCCCACTCTTCAAAGTATACCTGTGTCAAATTTGGTAGCTCTAAGTTATATGGTCTGTTCTGTACACCGCCAATAGACACACACACATTCATCTTTATTAGTATTAGAGATTAGTAGAGAAGGTCGATGGCTTATTACGAAAACTAGCCTTCGATTTTAATTCTATTGCAACCGTGGCTAAAGTCTAAATTTTGTTTGCAACATTTTAATTCTTTATGTCTGTAAGTGATATAATTACACCAGAAATGAAGTTTTAATTTACTTTATTATACTCCGCGGACCACCTAAAATATGTGTGTGAGAGGTTGCAGGATAAGTAAAAGTTTCCCCGTGAACAAGCTTAACAGTAAAAGAAAATAATTATATACTAAAAATGAAAAAATGAGTGCTTATCTCAGAAAGGATGACTAATTCGTATATGAGGCTCAGCAACTTTTATTTCCTTATGGCAGGGAGACACAATATATATCATAGAACTTTCACACCACACACTCAGCAGATATCTTTCCCAATAAACAGTGCTTAATTGCACATATATATTCAGTATTCTTCGTCTAAGTAAATGCACCACAGATGCGTTTCTGATAAAACTATAATAATATGCCTCTCTCTTTGGAGTAAACATGAGATCCCAGTTAGGGATGGGAAAAACGTACCGGTCAAAAAAGAAAATCGTTTTTTACGGTTATTTTTTTGGTCCGGTTATAGCCGTTTTTTTAAAAATCCAATAACCGGGTAAAAAAATCGGCTAAATTAACTTTGGAAAAGAGGTAAATTAAAGAAAATCAGGTCACTACTATTCAGTGGGCGGTAGTTTTTTTCAGAAAAAAAAATCTGAATTAATATTTTTACAATTATAATAAATTTATTTAATATGATTAAATAATATAATCGGTAGTTCAGTGGTACATCGGTCATGCGCACGGTTTCGTTTTCGTGGTAATCGCTGAAATGTATTCCTTTTGATTTAATAATTACCAACAATACACAGCTCCCATATGTTGGAGTTTATTTGATTTAAAAAAAACTATAACCTCACGAGTCCTGTTACTCTGTAATCGTCCACAGATTTTCTGAGTAAAACTGATATTTCCATTAATTGCTCAAGTCTCAGCCTATCAGTGGTGTAGTCACAAAATAAGCAGTTTCGGAACGCTCTAACCCATTGATTCTCAATCCGTGGGGCGTGCCCCCCTAGGGGGGCGCGAGCATATCGAAAAGAAAATATTATTAAAAAAGTTGATTATTTTGTTGAAAGGAAAGTAAAACAAAATACATTCCGGCATAATAAAAAAATAAAACACACATTTACACTGATATAATACATTTATAAATATGATTGTATCAGTACTGCACAATGTATTTAATGTATCGCTCTGCTTATACTTCTCACTTCTTCGTAAAAACTGCTGCGTCTTCTATACCTTCCTGTCTAATCTCAGCTACAACTCGGTTAACGAGAGCCATTTGCAGGCTAATATTCGACAAGCCAATCCATCACCTCTGGACATGTACATCACAAATAAATTTAGTGATTGGAATCTTTTAATCACGACTGCTAGTGGTCAAGGGCGTGGATTTTGAAGCCCCATCCAGTGAGTCTGTAGTCTGAAACGTTTTCAGCTTTATTTAGTATGTTGGGGACTGTCTGCTAACATAAAAAATATGTCTCAAACGGTGCGCATTTTCTTTTTTTGACGTAGATACATACGTCACAATTTGTTAGAAACTGGAACACTCTATTAACAAAGAAGCACTGAGTTGGATTATGTGAAATCTCAAATGTAAATAAATGTGTTTAGATTGAGATGCCCAGGCCTGTAATATTCGTGTTAATATTTGACAGAAAACAAAATGCAATATTTTTCATCAAATAAATTACAAAAATATCATTGTTGATTGTCAGGAGACTTTCGGAATATTATGTTTTTTGTGGTTAGCTTATTTTTTTATATTTATTGCACTACTATAATAAATTTAATTGATTTTTAACTATTTGTTTTTCATCTCAATAATATAGCAAAATTAGTCTATAAAATTTGTTGGAAATTATTCTCTATTGCCTGATATAACTCAAATTTAAAATTCAGATGTTTCAAAATAAAACTTAATTTTCAATTTTTCAAATAATTCTAAAGATAATAGAAAATAATGAATCGTTTTAAGTATGTAACAGTTTACTGCTTATGATACATTCACAGGTATTTCTTTTCACAGGTCTGGGATGATGAGTTGGCTTATATAGCTCAAAGACATGCAGAGACCTGCGAATTCCAACACGACTGTAATGACTGCAGGAAAGTTGGTAAGATGGTTTGTATTTTTGAATACCGTAGGAATATATTCATAGGCAATTTAAAAGAAAATTTTTCTGATGAATTCTTTTGCGAGGACTCTTGATTAATTACTTTTTGTCCAACATGACGGCACAGCCTCCAATTAGAACACTCATAATTAATCACTACTGGTCCAATACGATTGCTGTATGGTGGCGTAGCAAGGATAAGTGGATTATTACTAAACTAGGTTGAAATAATGAGGCAAAATTTATAAATCAAACAATTAATAAAACTAATTTATAATTGGAGATAGGGTTATTATAAGCATAAGTTAAAATTTTAGAAAAGACGAGACATTACTAATATAATAGCCCAGATCCTGCGGTAACGCTCTGACGTCACCTACACTAAAACTCGCGCCATAGCACTGCGAGACGTTAAACAGTATTATTCCATTGTTAGAGAACCTAAATTTCAGTAATTTTAAATTTAAAAGAGTAATTGTCGTTCTAATTTCAAATTTAATACGTAGCTCTAACATAGTGACGTAAAATTTTCTATCCATTGATATAAAATTTATCTCGCTATGATCAATAGTTCCCGAGATATTTTAAATTATATTAATCCTATATTTCAAATTGATTTCCGTTTTTTAATAGAAAGTAGTAAATTACGTCAGTGGTATATCATGCGCGTAATATAGTTTGGACGCCAAATTGTATCTGAATGCAATCGTGGCGATGTTGTTTCCTTGCCAAGAATTAAATTAGCCACCAGTGACGTGAATCTACCATTCTTTCTCAACCGCCGCCAGTTCCCGTTAATTCCAGCTTACACGATGACTATCAACAAATCGCAGGGGCAAACATTCGATCATGTTGGAATTTACCCCGATGAGCCTGTCTTTTCACGTGAACAGCTCTATGTTGCACTTTCAAGGTCTAGAATTCCCAATCACGTTAAAATTTACACAAAGACATCTGAAGTACAAGGAAAATTATTAAACAACGAAAAATACTTCACACGGAATGTTGTTTACCAAGAGGTTTTTTTGAATAAAGAAATATTTAAATAATATGTAAATAAAAAAATATTTCCTGTCATAAAACATATCTTTATTTTATTTGTTTTCAATCAATGTTAAACATTTCTCTCGCATATATATCTATTTAAACACATAAAATTTGAAGGGAAAGAGACAATTTGCACCCGTCAAACCATGACGGGTGATTTTCTAGTCTTTAATATAATTAATATAGTACAATGTCAAGTAAAATTTACTATGATTAAAACTCTGAGATATGTGGGATAATCTTTTATTATTTTGGAAAACATATAACCATGTTTTTGAAATAAATAAAAGAGAGGAATCAGGAATTCTAATATTCATTTCTTTTATTTAAACACCGTGTGAGCACAGGAACCAGGAACGAAAAGCTTATGTTTGCGTGTACATGTTTATTTATCTGAAAATGCAACAGCCATAATTTATGAGTTTTTATATGAGGCAAGATTCGTTTATGTCTGATATTTTTAATGAAAAAATTATTTTTGTATAGGAAATTATAATACAAAAAATCCTTTATCGTCTGAAAAGTTTTTACTTCAAATTTCGTTCATAAATAGTGAAGTATAAGAAGGATTCTGACGAATGTTTTGGGACAATTAATTAAATAGTTAAATTTTCATTAATAAAAAGCGTCAAAATAAACCAGATCAATAGCTGTTCCCGATATAAATTATGAATCGTCTGCTTTTAAACTTTTCTTTAGTATTCTTCCAAAATTTTGTTTATAAGTTCTAGCAACAGCTCTTCACATGTATTCTTGTTCTTTAACAACACAAAATATATTGCTACAAATTGTGAATTTTATACACAGTTGAATTTTTTTTTAATTATTGAAATAAGAGCAACAATTTTGAACGCAAACGAAATTTGTGTCACTGAAAACCTATTTTTTAAACTTTAATATAGTATAAAAGTAGTTATAGTTAACATAACACTTTCGAAATATATCACAAAAAACCGCAAAATCTTGTTTAATTTTTAATTTTAAAAAAATTGATTAACTATTGGGCCTTTTAAAGTTGACAGTGATCTTTCGCTTCTTTTAAAAATATTTACAGAAATAAAAAAGAGGTTTGTTCAAAGTCTCACCGTTGCCTCGCGACGAAGTATCATTAAATTTGCTTTATTTAAGAATCGTCGGCTGTAATAATTTATTAAATTTTGAAAAATTGATGAAAGTTGAAGGAAACATTTCACAGATACAAAATTGGCATCGTTGAAAAGGTAAAATTTTGAACATGGTATAAAAATATTTTTTGGGAAATAATTTGCTCCGAAGTTAATACGGAAAAACGGTTTCGGTTAATTTCTACTTAACTGACTGTTTAATTAACTTTCGGACTTCAAAAAGTTGACAATAATCTTCCTCTTGCCTTGAATAATAAGTGTGCAAGGTTTGGTTGAAATTGCTGCAGTAGTTTAGGAGGAGATGTGGGGCATATCCACAATGACTTTTATTTATATTAAGATAAGATTATCTACATTAATATACATGATAAAAAGTTTTGCAAATATAATCCCTCTCTTATACAATTATAATTGCTTTCTAGATCGATTCGGCGTCGGTCAAAATCTCTACATGTCTTGGTCATCCAATTTTCCATCGAGCAAAGATCAGTGGGAAGGAATGGTGAAATCTTTTTACAATGAAGTTCAAAAGTTCAAAAAGGAATATGTTTCCTCTTTCAAATTCCAAGCAGATTACGGGCATTTCAGTCAGGTAAAACGAAACTAAATGCTTCTCTGTGACTGTCCTACTGACTATTTAACTTTTAAATCTAAATGGCTCCCGTTTAATTCATTTTTTAGGTTGTTTGGGCTGACAGTTGGAGACTAGGCTGCGGCAAAGTCGTGTTCAAAGATGGCAACTGGTACAAGACGATGATTTCTTGCAACTACGGCCCAGCGTAAGTTTCAGACGTTAGTTTATACCATGTCGTGCGTTGTCAGAAGTTTAACACTCGATTACCCCATATTAACACAAGATGGCGCGCAACATTGTTACGATATCTTCACAGTATTGTACAGCATTCAGAAAATCGAACAGCATCATACATATACCGTATAATATCTTGTGCTTATAAGACTCTCCTTGTAACTGAGTGATTACACTGACTAGATTTAATAATTTTTCAAAATTTAGTAAATTATGTTAGACATTCAAAATAAAATTCTTTAGAGTGACAATTATTTGCTCTATCCGATGGCCATCGCTTTTTTTTTTTGCTACTATCGTCAGGAAGGATACTACGGACAAATACGTGCGAAAAAGCACTCAAAAATTTTTAAGGAAGTTTCTAAATTAAATTTTGAAATTCCGACTTCGAAGTGCATTGACCCACCGTTGCGACTACCTGTGTGCCAAATTTCATGGCTTTAAGTGCGATAGATTCGTCTAGACACTTGTATAACGCAGATCCCCGGCTTTGCTAGAGATTTCACTGTATTTCCATGCTTAGTAGCATTTGGTCTTGAAATTGTTCTCTAACAAGTGTTTCACAGTTATACTTTAATTATGATTTGCATGTAGAGAAATATCTTAAAATTAAACAAAATTAGTTATCACACATCTATGATCTTGTAATGTTTCTTGTTTTCAGGGGAAATTATGTCAACGCTCCCATGTACAAGATTGGTAGTCCATGCTCTGCCTGCCCTTCGAAAACCTGCTGTGGAGATTCATGCAACCAGTCTGGAGTCCGTTCCAACTATCAAGGACTTTGTAGTAAGCGATCTTATTAACCTTCAACGCTCCGATGACTCCGTTAAGGATGAATTGCATGCATACTAGGGTGGATCGAAAAGTATAGGAAAATTTTTTTTGGAGGGGGGGGGGGATTACTTTTGGCGCGGGGTGGGAAAGTTGTGTCTTAAGTATATTAGTTTATATAAATTTTTTTATTGAAATCCACATGTGCCCCAAGGGCCCCAAAAATAGTTAAAAATTGAAATTTTTATGAAAATGTACAAATTTTTTTTTCGAAATTACTTTTGGCACAGGGTGGAAAAGTTGTGTTTTGGGTATATTAGTTTACATCTATTTTTTAATTGAAATCCATTCATATCTTCCAGTGCCCCAAAAATAGTTGAAAATGACATTTTTTGGAATTTTTTGGAAAATGACATTTTTTGGAAAAAAAATATATTCTGAAAATTCCCTTTAGAGCAGAGTAAGAAAGTTTTCTTATGGATATATTAGTTTCATTTTTTATTATTATTCGAATTCATTCATATCTTCTGGTGGCCCAAACACCCAACAAATAGTTAAAAATTGACATTTTTACTATTTTGACTCATTCAAACAAGGAAGGGAGGAATAAGAGAACGCTTTTGCGAAAGTAGCGATGTGTTTTTGTTTATGAGAAGTCGAGATTGTGGCGTAGTTTATCTCTGTCTTCGAAATAAGGATGTTAAATATAAAAAGGAAGAAAAGGTAGTTATGGGTCCCTGAATAATATTATACAAACAAAAATAATTTTATTCATTTAATAATAAAAAATGAATAATTTTTCATTCGTTTTTCCCTGTAAAATCTTATTTTTAACGCAATTTTTATTTTCAATTTTTAAATCAAAATTTGCATAAAAATAGTTTCTTTGCAAAAAGTCTTGGGGCACCGGAAGAAATTAAATAAAGTTGAAAAATTTTGCATATATGCTAGTACACTTAAAAGACAACTTTTGCAACCTATGCCGATTATTCCATCCACACTTTGAATTTTCGATCCACGCTAATGCATACTTTACCCTCAAAACGCATATGATACTATTTTTTATTCTAACAACTTAGACAGGATTTCACCGAGATCGTTACTACAGGTTTTGGTTGATAATCCAAGTAATTGAGTTGTCTTTTTAAGAAATTTAATCTGCTAATGCGACTTGCAAAGTACAATACGCAAGTAATTAGTTTTTGGAGTCAGTAGAGCCGGCTTTTTATCAATTGTCATACATAATTTTAAAAAACACCAATCATGTTTATATGGAAATTATATTAAAATTCAAGAAATTAGATTTCAGAGATTTCATTATTATCTGTGTTCAAAGATTACTAAAAAAACCAATTTATTCACTTTAGAAGCTAATTTTTGAGATCTTAAAATAATAAGATAAAAAATTCGACGCTTAGAGGGTTAATTGTCCGATTTAACTATGAGCATAATAGGGAAATCAAATACTTCGCATACCTTTTTAATTTTGATTGCATCATCGAACCAGAATAAGTATGTTAAACTAAAAACCAATAAAGCAGTCCGATAACTTCTCGTTTTTCTTCATATTTGTTTTATAGTGTACTCTTGTAACTTAGGATTCATTGAGCATGCTCAGCTATTGAAGCTAGGATAAATATTTATATAAAGGTGTGCCCAAATGAAAAGGAGACATTAGCTGTATAGACGTTGTATCAAATCCCAGTGAGTTAATGTGCTATCCGATAGATGGCGTGGTGGTATTCCCAGTTGCACCTGCGTAGTTAACAGCTTCGTATCAATATCCTCATTTCTGGAGAGCTGTTTCTGCAGTTCGTTGCATGATGGATTCCTCCAGATCAGCACAAAGAGCAGTTATCCAATTTCTTCGCGCAGAAGAGGAGCATGCTTCTCAAATTTATCGCAGGATCAAAGAGGTGTACGGAGAGCAGTGTCTCGCACGGTGCACCATATTCCGGTGGTGTCACCGTTATGAGGCGGGACGCGTAAACATCAAGGACTTACCACGCACTGGGCAGGCGCACGTTGTGATCAACAGTGCCACGATTTCGGCTGTGAATGAGCTCATACGGCAGAATCGTCGGATCATCACACGTGAAATTGCTGTTGAACTGTCGATAAGCAAAGGAACTGTGCGTCACATAATCCACAAAAGCCTTGGTTATGGCAAAGTTTGTGTACAGTGGGTGCCCAAGCATCTGTCAGAGAATCAGAAGATTGAGAGAATGGGTGTTTGCCTGACCCAGGAGTTTCTACACTGAAGCCATCCACTCCCTTCCTACGCGCTGGGATTAGTGCATCAATCTCAATGGCGATTATTTATAGTTGTTCTGTTCCACGTGAACTGTAATTAGAAATATTGCTATTAAAATTTCTTTACATTAACTGTAGTCTCCCTTTCATTTGGGCACACCTTATAAAATGTAAAGATGTTATTTACAGTTCCCAGGTGTGGGTTCATCATATTTAGGGATAGGAATGCATAGCGGCAGAGAGCCCTCTGGACATTCGTGCGAGTGTCTTCCTAAATCAATCTGATGTATTCAAAATCCAACAAACAGTTCCCGGAACTTCTCGTAAACATCCAGTGCTTAACCAACCACATCTGGTCCTTTGACTCTCAGTGTCCACCATCACATGTGGACCGCATCCGGCAAACATCTGGGAAGTAATTAATATACTTTCCCATCTGCGAGGGGCCGCTGAAGGAATACGTTACAGCGTTTCTCTTGAGGGAGGATAATCATAATGCATCTCATTTTCTTTAAATAAAGCTCTGTAGGAAAAGATTACTGAATTTACTAAGCAGATATATAAGCGATAAAAGACTGCACAGAGGTAACTAAGCAGATATAGAAAGCAAAAAGGCTGCACTGAAGCCACTAAGTTTATATGCGAGCGGGCACATACTGCACAGAAATAACTAAGCAGATATAGAAAGCAAAAATGCTGCACTGAAGCCACTAAGTTTATATGAGAGCGGGCACAGACTGCACAGAAGTAACTAAGCAGATATACAAGCTAGGTTTTGATTGTAAGAAATCCTAGATTAAAACGCAAATCTCAGTATAAGACATGATTTGCGCATGGATAAATAAAAATATGTATATATCTTTTCCAAGTATCTTTACAAAAATGATTCAAAGTTTTATAGTTGATTTTTTTAATATTTGAAGTTTGATGTAACAACAATGTTTCTAAAATTTGAAGAATTCGTTTTATATTTTCTTTAAGATGTTTCATATTACACAATATTTTTCTTTTTTTGCAGAGAAACTCAATTAAAATCTTGTTGAAATATCCAGATGCAAATTGATTCACCTTGGATTTATGAAGACTGGAAAAATTAAGTAACACAGTAATTCAATGTTTTTGCTGAATTGATCAATATTTAATATTTAAGCAGCATAACGTTATGATATTTATTCTTATTTAAAGATATAATAAATATAACCCAAACTTTTTTGAATGTGTGTGTTGTAATTGATATTTAATATGCCGTATTTCTCCATTGGAAGATCATTAATTTAATCATTAAGCACACCTGTATTTCAACATCACAGATAATGTGAATAATTGATGACACTTAGCAAAAGGTAGAAAAAACTTTTCACAGCAACACGTCTTTGTTTGTAATTTGAGAATTTTAATATCTTAAAATTAAAAAACAATGAAAAAAAAACAGTCACATTCAAAACGCATTTTTTTCAAATATACCTCGTCTTCCAATTAAATCATCATTCAGAATCGTAAATCAGTCCTTTTGTTAGAATGTGTATTTCTAAGTATTTTTCTAGTCTGAGCCAAGTTCTGAGAGGAAGCTGGAGTATGAATCACATTATAAATACGTAACACTTTAATGAAAATTAACTTGATTAAGAACTATGATTGACTTGCAAATGAGAACTAGAAGTGCTAAAAGTTGTGAATGCCGGAAGAAAAAATGTTGTAAAATCGAAAAAAAAAAAAAAAGAAAAAAAAATTGTTTACACTAGCCATAAGAATGATTCTAGCAGCGGCCTCTTTACACGCTCTATTGTACTAAATTAGAAGACTAGCCGGCATTTTTTAAGTCCAATACATTATAAAGCATTTCTCATTTGACATTGTAATGTGAAAAATGGCGTTTCAATATATTTGGCACTTACATCGTTTACTTTTAGTTTTCAATCCCTAAACAAGTTCCCATTTTGTTAAATAACAAAATACAATATTTCCTATAGACTGAGCTGGAAAAAAGAGACAAAAAAACATCCTGAAAAGTTCACAGAATGCTGTAATTCTTTTCATTTCGTTACCCTAAGACGATTATTCATGTAAATTAAATCTGAAATGATAAAGGCACTTGAGAATGTCATTTAACATGAAATAAAAAAATGGGCTGCGTGATATATTAAATATACATTTATCCCGAGCAATTTAACCTGAATTCGGGGGCGTCATCTTCCCCTTTTCACCTCTTGATAAATGCAATATTCATTTGCTTCGAAAGGAATCCTCTCCGTGAGGTACGATTTGCCATCAATTCTCTTCGAAGCCTCAGCGCAATAGGCTAAGGGATTGTGATTCGAGCCCACCCGGGGCGGCCAGCTTTTATTTTCCTCGGTTTTCAAATGTAATATTTATTGCCTGCAAAGTTAACGTTCTCATTAGAGTGTGGTTGTATACCGACGCTTTACGCAGCCTCTGTGGCGCAATAGTCTAGCGCATTCGTATGGTAACCGTGGTGTTTCAAGCTCAACCACGGGCGGCCAGCTTTTATATTGCTTGGTTTTCAAATTATTATTATTATTATTATTATTATTATTAATCTACCGGGAGGGAACCGACCAGATAAGATTTACGGCTATACAAAACCCTCTAAGCGTCAGAGTGAAATAAAAAAGAAAAGGGGAAAAATTAAAACAACAATAATAATAAAAGCGAGTGGTGGAAGCGAGAAAAATCTTTCTTAATCCATGCCTTCGTTCATGAAGGATCTTCATAATACTCATGAGTCGTGACAGGGATCTTTTGTCTTGGGCAATTATTTTCACACCACGTCGAAAGATTTTCAGCACGGAGTCTCGTGAAATGATAGGGTTTTGTGACTGGGCACACTGTTGCGTAGTGGTTTGGATCACCTTTAGCACCGCAAACTCATCGATCGTGTGAACATAAACCGAATCTATGGAGATAGGTCACGAACGGTTCATGTCCTGTGATGAATTGGTTGGTTCTTGAGTTGAATGAGGCTCGATTAATGTTGACTTGAGGTACGAAAAGGAAGGTTCGCCGTCCCGTTTCCGAAAGGTACCATCTATCCTGCCAGATTTAAAGGGAACACTTTTTGAGATTTCTTTTAAGGCAAGATTTAGAGAGATTGATGTTGAGAGTACTGCCATTAGTACCCTGTCTTGCCAACTGATCAGAAACTTCGTTCCCTAGTACCCCCGTATGCCCTTTAACCCAGGAGATTACAACTTCTGTTGTGAAAAAGCTCCAGATGTTTAGGATTTCCCGGGCAATAGTTGCGTTTGGGTGGAGAGCCGCAAGAGCTTTCAAGGACGATTGACTACCTGCATTAATAGCGCATTTTGCCAGGGACTAGCGCATGGCTTCTCTCCATGCTACCATCTCAGCCTGAATAACACTATTATTATCATCTAATTTTGCCCACCATTTGTGATGAATAAACCCATGGCGGAAGGCACAAAAAGCAGAGGCAGTTCCCTTGTCAGTTTTTGAACCGTCGTTAAATATTTGAAATTCTGCTTTGTCTGTGCTCCATTTTTCTTCAAGAGAGATGGGAATTGATTTATGTGCAGGATGAAGAAGGCTGCGAGGTGGAACTTCGTAAAGGGGTTACCAGGATCTTCCAAAGCAGTGAGTTGAAACTCCAAAGGAGATGACATTAGTGAAAGCCGCTTCTCTTGCAATAACAAGATCAACTGTTTCAAGACCAGCGAGTACAAGCAAGGAATCACTATAAGTTGTTCGGTAAGCTCTGCAAATCATGAGAGTAAACATTCTCTGTGTATAGAGGAGGACTTTTTTCACGTTGGAGTTCAATTTAACTCCCCAGGCTCCACAAGCATACGAAAGAATCCTTTTTGTGACATATTTATACCAAATGCGGAGGATAGAACCACGAATACCCTAACCTTTTTTCGGTGAATCTGTAATTAACAGCTAGATGTTTGGTGCATTTAGATTTTAAGTTCCTAAAATGAGGCATCCAGGAAAGCCTTTGGTCGAAAATTACTCCTAAATAGTTAAGGGTTGGAAAAATTTTAATGCTATTGTTTCTCAATTTGAAAACTGGATTTCTGTTTCTGAAAGGTCAGGGCTTGCCAAATACCATTGAAGTGGTTTTGCTAACGGAGATTTTCAGAGAATTTTCTGAAGCCCAATCGTCGAACTGCTTGAGTGCATCGGCGCATCGAACCTCGAAAAGCTTTCTGGAAGGGGCATTGATTAAGAACAGAAAGTCGTCGGCGTTTGCCTGAAAATACATGTGGGATTCCCAAGAATAAGTCAGTATAGAATTAGCAATTAAGTTCCAAAGAAAGAGTTCTAGCTTGGAACCTTGTGGACAGCCTCGTGACATTGATTTTTTGACGATTCCAGAGCTCGTAGGGTATTCTATCCATATATTATTAAGATAATCCTTAAATATATATCCTTAAATATATATATATGGAAAAGCACCCTTGGATAGCCCATGCTATGGGTGATTGTGAGGAGACGGCTCCACACCACGGAATCAGATGCTCCTTTAATGTCCAGGGCAATCATAGCTGTATATCGTTGATCTTCTTTATTTCTATGGATTTTGCTGACGGCCACAGAACTCCCCTGAACTGTGGAACGTCCTTCGAGAAATCCGTATTGATTTTCAGATATTGGGGCAATCTGCTGGGCATGAAATTTAAGCCTTCTCAGAATAAGTTCTTCGAGAATCTTACCAAGGCTGGAAAAGAGGCAGATTGGTCTATAGGAGTTTGGGTCTTGGATCTTTATCTGGTTTCCGAATGAGGACAATAGTTCCGACTTTGAAGATATCTGGGAAGCAGGAATGTTTCAGGCATTTATTGAAGAAACTGAGAAGGAATTTTTTTTATCGGCGTAATATATTAATTTGATTATATTGTTGACCACTCCATCCGGTCCAGGAGCTTTACCTTTCTTAAGGTTACTGAAAGCGGAATCCAATTCTTGTTCTGTAAATGGGGATTCCTCGGGAAGGCTGGAAGGGGAAGGGGGAAGAAGTGAAATACAAAAAATGCGGGAAAATATGGTCAAGAATGGAGAGATGATGTTGGCTTCAGTGACTGGACGGTCACCTTAAATGAGGTCTGCCATGAAAGCAGCTGTGGAAAAGATCTTGTTTCTTACGAGTTGATAAACAGTTCCGAAAGGGGGGGCAGTATTACTGCAAAAAGATTTAAAAGAACTTTCATTTGATAAGGACATATTAGTCTGATATTTCGCCTTAGCAAGTTTGTAATTGGTAAGATGTTTTGAGTAGTTGAGGTCATTCTGGTTTCTGCTCAGTCAGTGCAAAGCCCGTAAGTTATTTCTTTATACAGCTAAATCAGTGGACAACCATTTCACTTCTACAGGAAGAGAGGAATTTTTCTTTTTATAAAATTTATCAATTAATGATTTGACCATCTCCAAGAAGGTCACTGAAAATGAAGAAATTGCGCTCGAATCATCTGCTTTATCCAGCTTTGGACGAAAAAGCTTTATGAGGCCATATGTCGTCTTATATCTTTCTTTATTGCCTGCAAAGTGAAAGTTCCCCTTAGAGTGTGGTTGCCTGCCAACGCTTTACGCAGCCTCTGTGACGCAATCGGCTAGCTTGCTCGTCTGTTAACCGAAAGGTTGGTGGTTTGAGTCCACCCGAGGGCGGACGGCTCTTTTTTTTCTCGGTTTTCAAATGTAATATTTATTGCCTGCAAAGTGAAAGTTCCCCTTAGAGTGTGGTTACTTACGAACGCGTTACGCAGCTTCCGTGGCGCAATCGGATAGCTCGCTCGTCTGGTAACCGAAAGGTTGGTGGTTCGAGCCTAACCGAGGGCGGTCAGCACTTGGTTTCCTCGGCTTTCAAATGTAATATTTATTGTCTGCAAAGTGAAAGTTCTCCTTAGAGTGTGGTTGTCTACTGGCGCTTTATGCAGCATCCGTGGCACCATTTATTAGAATGGATGCCATTTTGACTCTCCATTTTTTTCTGAAATTTCCATTTCGGAAATGACTATTGGAAAAAAAAATACTCTCTTTAAATTATTGTTTCTAATAGATTCTAGAGTATTAATTAACTATATGTTCTGCTATAAAAATAATTTTGTAAATATGATTTTGAATTGTGCTCCTATAAGTAGAATCACGTGTTCCAATGTCAAATTCTTGTTGATGCAAAAATGTTTCCTTTTTCTAATATTTTCTGACAATCTTCTCTTGACATTTGATTAATTTGTAAACAGGTCCGAGAAAGCAATGCGAAAATTAAGCTTTAATTTTCTTTCCGTATTTCTCCGAAACTGCTCTAAATCTTTGCTATATCTGACACTTCTGTGAAATATAACTTGAGATGAGTAAGAAATAATGATATCGTTCATAATTCCTTTTTTAACATTGGGAATATTATGAAATTTGCTCTTTTGCTTACAGAAAGTGTCACTGTAATCACTGTGTTCGTTTTCTTTTTGTTATTGATAACGCTAGTAATAGCTGCTGAAAAGTATGAATCTAAATATTTTTTCCTTTATTGATATAGTTTTAGCTTGCAAATAGAATGCTTTGGTTGTGAAGGGCGTGATGATCAAAAGTTAATGATTGCGACAACAAAAATAAATTGTTTATAATTACGCTTTCCCTGCCTAAAAATCTACTCGTTATCTTTTTAACCACCATTAATCATTTAGTGATAGCCAGCGATTAAAAAAACAGCAGGAGTGTTCTTCCTTTGCCTTTTCTGCATACTTACAGAGTATGGACGGTGGACTTACACAATATAAAGATGTAAACTAAAATTTTCAAAAAATACCAGACCTCCATATATTGTCTCTTCGCTGATATAAATACTGTGATTTAATTACAAATCACAAATAAACTTTTTATTTTCTGGTATACTAACTACACAAATGGAAAATGCTGTCATCTACAAAAAAATTCGAACTCGAAATTTTGATGAATCTCCAAGTTTTTGACCTCCCTGAGTCCGAAAAACACAATTTTTGACTTATGCTTGTTGTCGGTCGATCCGTCTGTTTATGGCTATGTGAGTGTAAAAACTCAACAATGGAAAGTTCTCTATAAATAAAATTTCATGAACTTTTTTGCACACTGGCTACTCAACCGCACAGTGGCGTAGCGAGGTGTAATTGGCGCCTGGGTCATAATATGACTTTTTCACTCCCCATTCGTCATTAGTAGTTTAGCTTGCGTGAACTCTGAACAGCTAGCTCCCTGGGCATGCATTTTTTCGCAACCTGATCGTATTTAGCTTTAAAAAGTGACATAAAGACACTAACGTTTTGTCACCATAACCAGTGGAGTAGCGAAGGTTAGTGGCGATAGGAGAAGCATACGGTTTTATCTGTTTACTCCAATCGTTATAAATGCCTTAGCAAGCTTAAATGGTACACGGAGAACGGTATTTTCATACTCTCTCAACATATTTTGATTTAAAAAATGGCATAAATGTAGTAATGTTTTGACTCCATGGCGCCCCTAAAGACTGGCGCTTGAGAGATCCATACACCCCTTGTAAATGGTCGTTACGCCACTGAAACTAAAATCCATATATCTATACTTATAAAGGCAATATTTGTGTGCTTATGTGTGTCTGCGATGTCCAGACAAATTTATCGCACCTACAGCCATGAAATTTGGCTCACAGGTAATCGTAATGATGGCTGAATGCACCCCGAAGCCGGAATTTTAAAATTTAATATAGAATTTTATTTTATTTAATTAATATTTTGTTTTGTTTTGGATGATTTTTCGCACTAATTTCTCTATAGCACTGTTTTGGATAATTGCACGAAAAAAGCAGTTACATCATCGGAAAGAACAAACAATTTCTGTTCTAATGAAGTTTATTTTGTACGCCTAACGTAATTTGTTAAATGTTAATAAATTTTTGAAAAATAGTCTCTTTATGTTAATTTTTAATAAGGATTTCTTCAAATTCTCGACTCTAACGTTCTAACATCTATATAATTTTCATTTTTTTTTTCAGCTTATAACTAGAACGTTTCTGTCGGATTTAAAACAAGAACGGTTAAAATATATTTTTTCGTTTTTTTTAAAATTAATTTATCCCTGATCAGTTCAAACAGTTTTTTGCTAGCGAGATTTAACAGAGAGAGTTTCTCCGGACAATCCCAGAATGCATTGTTGCAATTTCTTTGGCTGGTGAGTGACCTTCCTCGCGGCATATGCTTTCATTCCCAGCATGCATTTCTACAATCCGATTCCTTCCGGCAGGTGACTTCATTACATTCGCGTCATTGTCGAGAGGAAAAGAAGCAGGCAAACTCCATAATATATCCATCTCTGTTTTGTTAAATGCCATTATCGCAAAGAAAAATAAGCGGGCAAATCAATAATGTGTATCTTTTGTTTTGATTTTGTTTTCAAAACTTTTTCGTGTCATTGTGGGCATTTTTGACCCTTTTTGTTTAAGTCCTGATTCCACTGGCAACACTGTGCGCGTACTGCTAGTTTAAAATAATTGGTATAACCAGACGACCAGTCCCCTCAGATCCAAGCCACTGGACCAATTCTGACGATCTGTATTTCATATGAGCGCTTATGACCTCTAGATAGGTCATCAATGGTCGCCTGCCTCCACTACCCTACATTATCGAGAAAGATTAAAAAAAACCCGCACTACTCCACTGTATATTCTCTATGGAGCAAAACGATCAGACAGTTCCCCAACCCCAACAACTGTAACGACTTCAACAATTTTTATTTCATATGAAAGCTTACGACGCCTGTCGTCATTGGTCGTCTCCCACCACCACCACCCTCAATTTTCAAGATAAATCGAAAAATAAAACTTTGGCAGAGTCCCTTAGCTTCTACAACGCCGATTCGATAATTTATTTCGCCAAGTTGCAAACATAGCAACAGATTATTTATATTCCGGACAAACAACTGGTCGTCGAAAGCGGCTAGTTATGGAAATGAAACCATATGCCAAATTTTATCGATCTAGTTCTTTGCGGTTTTGAACTATTGTGACTACGTGCACGTGGACGGACAGACAGACTTTCCTTCGTCGGATTTCCCCTAAAATTTCATAGAAATCTACAATTTTGGTGCAAATATCACATGCCAAATTCTATCCGTCTAGCTTGTTCTGTTTTCGATGTTCTGTTTCGTGTTGACTGAAGAGACATAATTCTAATTTTTCTTTACGCTTTTATTTAACTTGACTTGTTTGAAATAATAGGATTTTGTAATCGATTTTACGCTCACTTCCTGAAGTGCTAGAGTTTTGAAATTTTGTAAACTTGTGTATTCTCGATGACTGTTCACTATTTTAATATTTTCAGAACTAAATTAACAGTTAATCAATTAATTTGGTTAAATTTTGATTCCATATTAGCGGTGTCACCTGGTATTGAATTCGAGAAAAATAAATTTCGTTTATAAATAATACATATTTCCTATAATTTTATATCTAAACTAAATATTTATGATACTGAATTATAAATTTAAAAGTTGAAAATTAGAAATCTGTTACAATAAAAGAATTTCTATTTTTTTAGCATACTAATAAAAGTATAAAAGTGTATTTTTAATAAATGTCTATTTTAAATTTATTTGAACTCAGAGAGGTTTAAATCGTCGAGATTCATAAAAATCCGCAGGACAAATTTTTTGACCATTACTTTCTCTTTTTTTCACTTTTTCTCTCTCTCTTTATTTCCATTACAGGAAAGTAAAATAGTTCATGCATTAGCCTGAATTTTATCTTGCGTTCATATTATGTAAAGTCATATTATAGTGTAAGAAATTTCCAGTTATAATATTGCTTTACCACGATAGCATGTACTCAAAGCTGCATCATACACAAAGACGCTTTAATTAGATGCTAATTAGATTTTTAATAAATAATTCGATTTAATTACCCAAATGCTTGCAATATTCAATATTGCACATGTTTAATAGAGATTTCCAGTTGTTCTTCTTATTCAAAAATTATTTCCGCGTCGTTCACAATTAACACGTCGAAATGAAAACATGTGCTGCCTGGTAATTGCATTTCTTTCATCAAAGGTGTGAAAAAAAGTAAAAAAAAGAACTCACTGTTTTCTTTAGAATTTATATAAAAATCGCAGAGAATCGCTGAGTAATGCATAGGCAACCTTTGGACTCCTATTTCAAGGTACGTATCTTATAATCACTTGTTATTTATTTTTCTAAAGTTTTACATTCCTCACATCGCTTAGCAGAATGTCGCAAGTTTACCATTTTATATTTAAAAAAATCATAGTATTTCATCCACTATTTAAAACTTATTTCCGGAAATTGAACGATAGGAGGTTGAGAAATTCCTGTTAAATTTCTGAATTAAGTGATAAGAAATAACTGTGACATTTCTGAATTAAGTGATAAGAAATAACTGTGACATTTCTTAATTAAGTGATAAGAAATTGCTGTAAAATTTTTGTATCAAGCGGTATGATATTTTTCTCAATTTTAACGTAGGACTACGTTCCTCCCATTGGGGTCTCACGAAGGAAATTGAATCGCACGCGAAAACGCCACAGAACTTGGTTTGAGACATCCTCTATATCTCGGTAAATACATATGTTATACATGTACATATGTTATGTCTGATTTTAGAGATAGAGGGTAACAACCGAAGTTACAACAAAAAAAAATGAAAATCGGAATAGAAATTCAGCGACTACTGAGTCGCAAAGTTGGGCAAAAATACGCATGAATTGGTGACGCGATCCTCTATATCTCGGTATGGGTAATTATATATGCTAAAAACATAACTAATGTCTTGTTTTAAAGATAAAGGGTAACAACAGAATTTGCAAAAAAATCTTACTTAAACTTAAAAACTTACGAGAAACAAGAGTCACGCGAGTAAAGTAGTCCTACTCCTTTATTTAAAATCAGCGGCTGTTTGAAAAGACAGCCTCCCGTCATATTTTGGAAATCGCAATTGCCTCGGAACCTGAAGAATTCGACTTACGAGCAAATTTTTCGAACGTAAAGTGTCTCAGATGATGCACTGGATGTCGAATTACGAACATGTTGATTACCCAGCAAAGCAATTCAATAAAAAAATGATTTGTCATGAAGAAAAGACGATTAATTTTTCAGAAGTCTACAAAAAACGTGATTTTTGTAAATCGTAATATTGTGTACAGAAATTAAAATTCTGATCAATACCATTTCCATGGAAACATCACATTAGTTCATTATTTACATACACTTAGTGCCAAAAGTCATGTGATACCTTCTAATATCGTGGTGCAGCACCTCCACTTGCCATTAACTGAACAAGACGTGGGAAGTACAATCATCATTACTCACATTTTACAGTGAATATTTAGACAAGAGGGGACCGATCAGAGAATGATCTAGAATAAATGACTTGGGCTCACTCAGTTCCACAGAAAGCTGATAATGTTTGGCAAGTTTCATCAATTATTTTGTTTCTTTTGAACAATACTTACATATATTTTGGTAAAAATGGCATGCATAATTGAGAACATATAAAGGCCTTCTTAAGAAATTCCAAATATTTCCGCATGGTTTTTGCTTATAACATACTGATTTTTCAACCAAATTTTACGAAACTTACAGAATACGTAACAAAATGTTAGTGAAGCATTGTGTGAAAAGTTAAAGTTAATTCTTTGAATATTCGTCGGATATCAGAAGAAATATGAGTATTTGTAGTAAATAATTTTTTACTCCGCATGTCTGAAGCACAATATAATTTTTTTATTGTTTGGAAGCGAGATGTATAGAACAGCTTATATAAAAATTCCAGTTCATTACCATTAAGATTTAGAAAGGTATAAGATTTGCAGCGAGTAGAATTTCTGTTGATCTCTAAGAGAAACAAAATGATGAGGTTTTTTCCACCCAAGGCCGGCCGGAGGGCAGTGCAAACGGTGCGGCCGCACTAGGCCCCGCGTTTCTAAAGGCCCCGCGCAGCTGACTGATTTTGCAAATTAAAAATGCATTCTAATTTTTTATTTTAATACGAATATACATGCATTTGAATATAATCACGAGATATGTGCACATTTCACGTCGACCGATCAAAGGCAAGGTACATAGCCAAAACAGAGTAAGAAAAACAATGTGTTTCATTATGCTTGCGTTGTAACTGATGATAGTACATCGTACGTTTGGTGGGGAAATAAATAAAATATTCGTTTTTAAAGGGAAGACAAATGCTTAATATAATATATTACTGAGAATTACTAAATAATATATTTCATTGTTGTTTGTTGTAATCATACTGCTAAAAAATTGATCTTAATTTTTTTATGTTATTTTTGGACGTCTTCGGGATACGACTAGAGACAGAGATGCCGGAAGGAAATAGATGTGTGGATCTGATAAATTGAAGAAAAACATAGAAAAAGAAAGAAAATTGCTGAAAACAGGAGGAACTCCCTTGCAGAATTTTTTAAAAACCGAAAATGCCCAACAAACTGACGAAATATATAATTAACAGTTATTGAAAAATCAAAATCGCGAAACTCAAATTACACCGTATAGCATCCGTGAAAACAATCCTAATCATAAAATCCTAATGCAATAATATATTTTGTTTTATAAAATCAGTTTCAAGGCCCCGCAAATCAACTTTGCAACAGGCCCCGCTTTTGTTCGGGCTGGCCCTGTTTCCACCCAAACATAATAGTGCTCTTGTGTACGTAATGCAAACGAGAATAAAACCTGAAGTTACGGTTTATTTTGAAATTAGAAATTTATTCATTTGTGGCCGCGTGTGTTTATGGTCTTAAGCCGCGAGGAAAAAGTGTATTTAATCGTTTTAATAAATATTACAGGGTGGCCATAAAATAACCTTCCCTGTTTGGAGGCATCTGCAGCTAAAAGCAATGAACGGAATGAAACCAAATTTCATATACATACCGTGGAAGACATGGGGAGACAATTTCCGCAAAAAAGTACCAAAAGTCGCCAATAGGTGAGACTTTGACGCTACTGTCTAGAAAAGGGGACTCGATACAGTGGACTCTGCATTAGGGTACTTAGTGGAAGAAAAGGATGCACCAGATGAAATGTACCTCACAGATTGAATGGAATACAAATTTAGAATAGCACAACACCCCAGGTGCATCAATAACAACATTACAAGTCATATGCGGCATGACAGATTTGATAATGGCAAGTAGGACGCAGTACCAACAACAAACCTTAAGAATGCTTAACTCGTCAGCACACGCATGGGGTCTTTTTGACCCCACCCTTCCTCTTTTGTTAAAAAATTCTAGGAATTTGTAAACACTTGTCCCTGTTGCTTCCTGTACCTTCATAGGGGAGCTAGAAAGCCAAAACCAGTGAAACGGGGTTTCTCACTTTTTACTGGAGGCGTTGGGGTCAAACTGACCCGTGCGTGTGTTTAAGTTTCAGGTTAATTTAACGTTATGGAAACGTACGAACGTGAGTAGCGGAGAAGAAAAGAATACAGGAAAGGAGGAAAAAAGGACATAAGTTCAACTTTCCTTTTTCTTATTAAAAATCGCATTCCTGCCTTGAGTGCAAGTTATTTTTATGAAACAATGCTCTTATTCTTTGACCATATTTTATTTGTGTACAAATAGCCAATAAAATAAAGAGTAAATGTCTAACAATTTGGGGTCAAAATGACCCCGCGCGTGTGCTAACGTTCCAAAAATGGGTGCGTGTACGGAAGGGTTAAGGAGTGTTGAAGGAGAATAAGTGCTAAAGGACTTGCCGTCTAAATCACGTGACCGGTCAGACAAGATGACGGAAATCGTGGGCTGTATTCAACCGGCTTGAAAATGCACACGATGCTGACAAAAAATCGTGATCAGCGGAAATTCAAACCAATCGGGTGTGACTTTGACGGTGACGTAGTTCGCCTTCCCCGATACCGAAATCCCGTCTGACCGATTGTCTCAATGCGTCACGTGCTACAAACTTTTCTTCTGAGTGGCATTGTGCTCGCGCTCAAGATAACAGCGCACGATAGCTCTCCGTGTGATAGCAGCTTAAGGCAATACACACTTCGAATGTTGTTATTGATGCAATTGAATTGTTGTGCTATTCTAAATTTGTATTCCATTCAATCTGTGTTGTGCTTTTCATCTGGTGTACCCCTTTGTTTTACCCAATTCACTGGCAAAGAGCCCCCTGTGGGGAATACTCCTCGCACTTCCGAACCCTTCTTCTATTATGAAAACAACTTGTTTCTGTATGCCTAACCTAGCCTTTAATTTTGGCCACGTTTTCCTAAAATGATATTTAGCATTATGTTACTAAGAAGTTAAGAGACCAGAGAAAAATTTGAATTACCGACTAATTAGCCCACCCTGCGCAATACCGGTCTCTGCGATCTCCACCCACCCACTCCTCCTCCCGCCTTCAAAATGGGACCCCCGCCAATCTCCGATTTCTGAGGTTTTCCCTTTTGTGAGACAGCCTCTGTCCCCTTCTGCACCGTCATATTTCAGTTACGGAGCTGAATTTCCAAACTTCTCCCCAGATTATGCCGATTCTCTTCGAATTTTTTCATTGACGAAGGCATGAAATGATGAAAGAATGTCACGAATGTCCAGCTTTATTTTACTTCACCATCCTTCTGCGGGCACCTCAAATATGGGGTAGAGAAGACCACGGATCAGTCTCGCCTCCCTGGAAGATACACTAATAGTGGTGTGTTTGCGTTGGTCACATTTCCGATGATAGGACCTTCCCTTTTCAGGAGAGGGTGATGCATGGACCGGTGATCCTTTTTTGTAACTGACCACAGTAACGTGTAAATATCGCAGCCGCCCGGTCATTCAGTGGCCTGCATTGCAAGGCACTGCGAGGGTTTATCTTTACGGTTATTTCGCTTTGCGAAACGGGTTATCTCCCAAGAGCAACGATCCAGAGAGGGAATTTTCTTTATAGCCATGGGTGCAATCAACTTTTGGATTCCCCAACTTTGTTCAAGACCACGCGTTGTATGGATGTTGTTGTAACTAGAGCTCAAGAATGTGGCCTGGTGGCCCCGCGCGGTGTTTCAGGTTACTATATTATACTATAATTCTCTCACTAATGTTTTCTTATTGTGTTTTTGTTCTGTGCTTGTCTTGTGCTTCGTGTGTTGTGTTGGTCTTCGACAGTGGCGTAACTAGGGTGGGGCAGGTAGGACACGTGACCTGGCGGCAGTTGCCAGGGGGCGCAAAATTAATTAACCAATTGGTTGTATTTAAAAGAAAAGTAGGTTTTTGTGCAGCTTTTAATCCCAAGCTTCTTAAAAATTTAAGTGGTTTCAACAAAGTGTGATGAAATTTTAAGGATACAACCACTTTTACAATCCCGAAACCTGAAGCTGCGACAAAATAACAAATAATATTATGTGTCAGAGATTTCCTGTCGAAAACCCTCATCACGAAATTAAAAGCTCGTTTACAACTCCCACCCCATCCAGAAAAAATTTGTGTATAAATGGGATGAAGGGAACATAGTTAGGAATCAGTTATCAAAATATCGCAAGGTTTCTGATGGTTTCTCACGGTATGCCTGATTCATACTGATCAGTTTCTTCAGAAGTTGGCGATAAATAGTTAGCAAAAGCGTCATTCCTATTTTCAATCAGCATTCAGCAAAGAGTGAAGAAAGAAAAATATACCTCCATTTTTTAACGTAGTGTAAGAGCACTCCAGCAACTTTAAAAGACATAAGTTCTCTACCTGTACATTGTTTTTAGTACTGAATATTTGCATAATTTGTATGAGGAAAATGCGATTTTATCGCAAATTTTATTTTGCAAAACCTAGATGCAGTTGTTCTGCCAGACGCAACCCCCCCCCCCACACACACAAAAGAAAAATACTGAGAGAGAGAGAGAGAAAAGTCCGCATAAAGTTTTGCAATTGGTGGTAAAAATATGTCCGTATTGACGCTGAAATCCAGATAAATAAAAGCGATTTCTTTAATAATTAACGAGAACAAATACATAAAAAAAGAGAATTTCATTTCCTGCCGTAATGTGATGTATTTGTTTTTTCCTCTCTGAGTTATGCTATTGTCACTAATTAATTTTACTGTTAACAAACACATTAAAATTTGCTTTGACTAACAAATCATTAAACTAGCAATACTCAGCCTAAAATAATTATTTAAATATGTAAATATGGCCGTCATTTTTTTGCTTGTAATTCTCATGTTTAGCACATATACAAACATTTTAGCACTAAAGCATTATAATTACATTTTTGCTATATTAAAAGCTTGAAAGGTTAATTTATAACATTTTGGATACACTAAAGCCTTTAAAATTTTTCAGAGCTAATATATCGTTTTTTTATGCTAAAATAATAAGGTAGTGCACTTCCACTTGTCATAGACAAATTAACCGCTTATGGACCGAGTTATTTTGTTACCTAAGGTATTTAGACGAGTTAACTCGGGTTATGTCCTTAAGCGGTTAATAACGTTCTAATTTTAATTCATGCTTGAATCAGCATACCCCCCCCCCGCACTAGCGTAATCCCCTAATTTCATGAAATGAATTTTAACTTTGTCTTAAAGTGCTAAATAAAACATTATTAAACTTTATTAGTTGTAAATTTTTGATTAATATATTTAAAGATATGTATGAAACTATGTGATGAATTATATTATGAATATTATTAAATATATTTGTCACTAAGGCTTTTGTATGATTTTATTCTGTGATAGCAAAAGATTTACTTCAATGATAAGAGTTTTTATATACTGTCTGTAAATAATTTTTCATTTTTATTCGTATGTGTGCGGGTATGTTCGATTGATTCACAGATTTGTACGCATTTTATATTATTTTTCAGATACGAGATAAATGGAATGCAACTTTTATTTATATTTTTCTAATAAATCAAAAGCCTCGTACAAAAAACTTTGAATTTCTAATTTCATATCCATATTTAAGGAATTAAAGTTAAGAATTCTCCAACTTTTCTGTGAAAATTTAACGAAATTTTGTTAAAAAATTTGTACTGTGTAAATCCTATGAACTATGAAATCCTATGAAAATTTTTTATAAGTCATTATTTAAGTTTATTTGCACATTTAATCTTTGCACTCCCCGGCAAGTTTCCGAAAAGAAAATGAGGATCACATTTCAAAAGGAAAAAGGAGGTTGGGGGCGCAGTTTCGGGATTTGCCCTGGGCGCCATTTTATGTAGGTACGCCACTGGTCTTCGATGTTTACATCAATAAATGCAATGTAGCTTACTATTGGAGTATGCCTAACATGTTGCCTACGAGTCCTTTACTGACAGGTAAGCGAATTAAATTAAATTAATTCGAATTGCGTATTTGAGAATATTAGAGTTTGCGAAGTTTGAACAGATGTGCTTATACCTCTCACTTCTTCGAGAAAATTGCTGCGTTCTCTATACTTTTTTTCGTCTAATTTCAGCTGAAACTCGGTTGACGAAAGTCATTTACCTGCTGACACCTGACCAGCAAATGCGTAGCCTCTGGACGTGTACATCGCAAACATATTTAGTGATCAGAATACTTCAATCACGACAAATAGAGTGCAAGGGCGAGGACTTTTAACCATCCACCCGGATGCATATTTACAAACCCTACCCTGATAGAACTGAGGCAGGAAATCGGACAATATGATTGGCTCGCTTCGCAGAGAGCCGATGACGTCGTTCTTTGCTCTCGTGCGTGTACTTTTCATTAGTATAATTTCTTGCAGTATGGAACGTTTTATTTTTTATGACATTTTAAAAAATAATTTCATATTTAAAAATATTACAACCCACGGAAGAATGTTTCCTGTGCTCAACTGTGGGAAAACGGAGAAGAAATGTAGGACGACTCTTGTTTTGTTATGATTGCCGTACGCTGCGTACGAGAGCTGAAAACGACGTCACTGCTCCTCGTAGCCAATGATATTGACTGATTTCCTGCCTCAGTTCTATCAGGGTAGGGTTTGTAAATATGCCACCCGGATCAGGGCCGGTCCGAGGGGTTTTCGAACGGTGCAATTGCATAAGGACCTGCTGACAGATTTTGCATCACAAAAATGTAACGAAAGGAAACGAAATCAAAATTTGCCTTCAAGTTTTTCCTTACGAGAGACAATATTACAAATATAATAATATTTATTTTAAATTATTTATTTGAATTGTATCCAAATTTAGCTACTGTTCTAAAATTATATTGACCTTACCGATTACCGTTGCATCTGAAGAAAGATCTTAACTAAGAAGGAAAACAATAAAAAATTACTTGATATCTAGCATTAGTGAAGAACGATTGCTTTGCTCAGCCGTTTTAGCTACTGAATCCTTTTTAACCAAAAAACTAAATCGTGATGATATTATCAACGAATTTGCTATTCGACATGCAAAAAAATGAAACAAAAACTTTATAATACATATAAGCTTATTCTAGTAACACGCATGACAAATTATATTTATGAAGCAATATTTTTGAATTTGATTTAGTAACGATTTTTTGTGTGAATGAAAAATTAACTCCATAAAAATATTTTAATTATCCATCATTTTCATGTATTCCTTTATTCCTAACTGTACCCTATTGCGCAATGCAATAAGTAGCAAAATGTAATAAATTATTTTGTTGTATGAAATTTGTTTCAAGGCTCCGCAAGTCAACTTTGCACCAGATCTCGCTTTTATTCGGTCCGGCTCTGAACCGGACTGTAGTCTGAAATATTTTCAACTTTATTTAACATGATGGATTCCCGCTGGCAACATAAAAATTATGCTCCAAACTGGGTCCGTTTTCTTTTTCCGATGTGGTTAGTAATAATATAGGGGAAACTGGAGCACTCTGTAAACAACAGAAGCATTAAATTAGATTATGCGCAAATAAATGTTTTTAGATTAAGTTCCCAGGCAACATGTAATATTCGTTCTAAAATTCGAAAGACACAAAATTCAACATTTTTGTACAAATAAATTACAAAAATACAATTGCTGATTATCAGGAGCCTTTTGGAATATTATGTGTTTGTTATTTGCTTATTTTTCATATTTATTTCACTAATATAATAGAGTTAATTTAAGAATTATTGAGCTCATTAATCTCATCTTAGTAACACTGGAAAATTAGTCTTTTAAATTTGTTGGAAATTGTCATTTCTATTGCCTGATAAAACTCAAATTTAAAATATAGATATTTCAAAATAAAATTTCATTTTTAATTTCTAAAATAAGTCGAAAGGTAATAGAACATTATAAATCGTATTTTTTGCATATGAAATAGTTAACTTCTTCTGAATATATTTTCATTTCACAGGTCTGGGATGATGAGTTGGCTAGTATAGCTCAGAGGCATGCAGAACTCTGCGAATTCGAACATGACTGCAGGCAAGTTGGTAAGATGGTTCACATTCTTCAATACCGTAGGAATACATTCATACGTATGGTAAATACGACAGTTATTAACACCTTTTAGGGGAAATACGATTTTTAAACCTCGAAAAATTAGGGTAAAAACTGTCAAATTCGATTCATTATATCTCTGAAACAATGCAATTCACAAACTTTCTTTTTCTAGAAAAATATCTGTTCTTTCTCTTATAGTACACACATTGTCAAACTTTTATATTGGTAGATAATTATTTGAGAGAGTAATAAATATGGGTTTAATTTTTGGTGAAAAAATGTGATTGTCACCTTGCGAGGACGATTACGTATAAAATATTGGTCTAAACACAATATTTTGGGTATCTAAGTATTCCAAACAGAGAGTCTGTTTGAGAAACTGAACCACAATTTATTAACATTTAAATTTAATTTCTATTTTATATACTAATTTGAAATAAAGTTTTAAAAATAATTAAAATTTCAACTTTTCTTACCCGAAAAAACCTTCTTTGGAGAAAATATGTACAAAAGTTGAGGTTCAATTTGTAGAACATAGGAAAATACATATTCAATAACAATTTTGTGCAAAAATATTCAATAGTTCTTGGGATATTGTGCGCGCAATATAAAAAAAAACACATTTTGAGATGTAGCTCTTTAAAGATATGGCCATATTCAATGTTTACGTTGAACATTTGATACATTTTCCTTCATAACTTTCATAATTATGGGAATTTTTTTAACGCGGATTGTTTTAACTTCTTAAAAAAAGACTATGAAATAATATATATATTTTTTTTCAAAAAATCGAAAATTTTCGAGACCCCTTAAGGCAATATGATTGTAGGAAAGTTCTTGAGATGGTTTACATTTTTCAATATCGTTGGACTACATTAATACGAAGTGTAAACAAGACAGTTATTGACATTTTTAAAGCAATATGTACACAACAAATTCATGAAAAATAGTAAAAATACTTCAATCAAGTTATAATTCATTGTAACTTTTCGTCAATTACTCTACTTAAAGCAGAATAAAAGATTCCATAAAAAATTATACCTGGAAGATATTTTGTAATACCTACACTATTAAAACCCAAAGGTAAACAAATGTATCCTGCTATCTTCTCACGAATCACTGAATGAAGAAACGAGCCGAAAGTACCAAAAGATGGAAATAATCCAAGGAATCCATTTTGACCATTTAAATTACGAAATTATAATTAGTTAAAAAGTTATTAATTAAAAACGTAAAAATGAATAAATGCACCGTGCCGCACCTAGTGTTGCATCTTTTTATTTATTTAATGAAAACTGGTTTGTATATTTGTATCAAAAGGTTTTTTTTCTTTTTTGCAAACTTCCGTGTTTTGATTTATAAACATAGGAAGAAAATCGTTTTCTTGATTTTTTTCGTTTTACGGTGATTTATTTCGCAAAGTTACTGTTATATAAGTCATGTGCTGCCACCTATCGAACAGAAATTACATTTTTAAATTCATTTAACGGAAGCTGGCATTTCTTTTTTAGCGAGCATCTGTGTTTTGATTTATAAACATCGGAAAAAATCGTTTTCTTGCTTTTTTTCTTTTTTTGTATGACGGTGTTTAACTTCGTAACGTTTGTTGCGTATAGTAAGTGACGATATTTGTTGAAAAAAAGTAGGCGGGTATATGAAAAATATGGATCCCGAGGCCTTGCGTGACCTCACTTCTCTCCGCCAGGAAATATCAAGTATTCGAGATAGCCCGTGCAACGCCGTTCCATGCAACTAGTATTGAGAATAAATAATTCAAAATTAGATATTGGCATGCTATGAATGAGTAATTGACACCATAGATATTGACATCTCTTCATTCTTATTTATCTTATATTTAGTTGTGTGTCTTTGGTTATATTAGGTCAAATGGAACATTGATATTGAAGGTTATTCCTTTAATTAAATATTAGGGTGTCAGTAATTGCCCTGTATACTTAAAAAGAAAATTGATTTGGTGAAACTTTTTGTAAGATCTCTTGATTAATTAGTGTTTGCTCAATACGACAGTCCCAGTGCCAATGCACTATATGAATTGAAATACTCCTTATTAATCACTATTGGTCCATCATGATTGCTCAGTGGTTCCCAAATTTTTTCGATTCACGGCGCCCTAGCTAAATTAGGATATTTTCCAAGGCTCACTTTCACCAAACCTCCAACAAATATTTTTTGAAAAATACTCAATAATTTGTGTAAAAATGAGGTGAAAATAAATAAACCTTTGAAAATTACATGATATATCGCATCACCCCTATAAAGAAGTTGAGGTTGCCGCGGCGTACGCTTTGGGAAGCACTGCTCTACTCTGTTGGTGTATAAACTAAAGATTTTCAAAGAAAAGAGGTTCCTTCATGGTCATGCCGAACATAAAATTCTGAATATACTAGAAGTATAAATATCTTAGTCTTGCGATGTCTAAAACTCTGTTTCAAAAATTTTGCATTTTTTCTCCCTCACCTACGAAATATGCAAAGAAAACAGGTTTTGACGTCATCAAAAAACTTGATTCGAGATTTTGATAAATTAACACTCACTAGATCGCTCTGAATCAAGAAAAGTCATTTTCGGAATAGGTCTTATTTGCTCGTCTATGTGTCAGGAAAACGCATTTTTGGAACATGTATGTGTGTCTTAACTACTCGTCTGTTAGTCAGGAAAACGCATTTTTGGAATATACATGTGTGTCTTATCTACCTGTCTGTGTTACAGGAAAATCAATTCTTGGAATATGTCTGTGAGTCTTAACTACTCGTCTGTTAGTCAGGAGAACGCATTTTTGGAACATGTATGTGTGTTTTATCTACCTACGCGTGCCACAGGAAAAGCAATTCTTGGAATATGTCTGTGTGTCTTAACTACTCGTCTGTTAGTCAGGAAAACGCATTTTTGGAATATGTATGTGTTTTATCTACCTGTGTGTGTCACAGGAACAGCAATTCTTGGAACATGTCTGTGTGTATTATCCGTCCGTCTGCGCCTATTTAAACAAAGTACCCGAAAACCCCAGTTAATTGAACTCGGGTAAACCGAAACCCGGGTAATCCGAAATGCCTCTGAAATCGCACCTCTGTAGTCGCAAGGGTTAACCTTAATAAAGTGTAGCCTACAGCGAGAGGAATTCTTTTTACACTCAAAACATTTCAGAATTATATACTGTAATTAGATTTAATTAGATATGAAATAGTAATCATGGATTCACCGAAAAAATCGTTATCTGAAACGCCCCCCCTCCCCTTTAATTCGGTTAACCGGGGATGTATTGTAGATTTAAAAAAACGCAGCTAGATAGATGAATGAAATTTTACATGCGATCTTGACATTAAAGTCGCACAACTGTATCAAGTTACGGATCAAATCCATCGACGGGTTGACTGTCCATCTATTTGTGTATGTGTGTACACGACGACAGAAAACCTTAATAAGCTAAACGTGTAAAATTAGGTAAGTAGTATTCTTTCAAAAGTAGTAAGTAAGTAGTAAAGTAGTCTTTAAGTAGTAGTCACTCAAAATTGTTTATCTGTATGAAATCTTGAACCAAATTGCTCTGCTGGACGAGGTATTGCTACAAATTGCATACTCGATTCTCTTCACTATAAGATTATGCTAAATACAGGACGCACCCTATAGCGGAAGAATATGAGAAAGTTAAGGGAACAACACTCCCTATTTTTAATATTAAAATTTAAATTATTATTAAACTAAGATTATTTGATATAATGAGTCGAAATTTATTATTTCATCGAAACTATTTCAGAATTTGATATAGGGTTAAAATAACCCTGCATTCAAAATTAAGAAAACAAAAAAACATTAGAAATACAAGTAATACATTTAGAAGTTAAAATATGCTAAGATTAAAACATCGAGCTACGTCGCATAATCATACCTTATTTTGGAAACATGTATAATAATGTTTGAGAAATAAATGATTGTGAGAGATCATACGGAATTCTCATTTTCTGTAATTATTTTATTTAAACACCGTGTGACCATGATTTCATGCAGCTTCTGACAAAGCCAAGCATTATTTATCTCAAAGTTTATTTATCTGAAAATGCAGCATCCATAAATTTATAAGTTTTGATATGAGGTGAAATTATATTTTTTTATTTATGACACCGATTCTGATTGCATAGTGAATCTGTCTGTTAAAAATTTCTTACAATCTACACAGTCCAGTCACATTAATGTGACCATCTGTCAAAAGCCAGAATAACCACCTTTGGCAGAGCGGACCGCTGCGAGACGTGAAGGAAGAGAGTCAATTAGGTTTCTGAAGGTGTTCACTGGGATGTTGAGCCATGCCGACTCCAGTGCCGTGGCCAGCTGCGTTAGATTACGCGGTTGAGGATCCATGGCGCGAACAACCCGATCAAGGTGGTCCCACAGATTCTCGATTGGGTTTAAATCCGGTGAGTTTGCTGGCCAGGGGAGTACGGTAAACTCATCCTGGTGCTCTTCGAACCACGCACATACACTGCGAGCTGTATGACACCTCGCATTGTCCTGCCGATGAACAGCAGTCAGCATAGGTGCATTAACCAGGCGTCTGCTGCAGAGGTCCATGCGCAGCAACGTTCGCTGAACCGTTGTTGAGGATACACTTTTGGTAGCCCCTTGGTTCATCTGGGCGGTCAGTTGCTCAACAATTGCACGTCTATTCGCCCGAACGCATCTCCGTAGCCTTCGTTCGCCTCTGTCATCTATAGCCCGTGGTGCACCACATGTGCCACGCAGCTGATTTTGGATAGTGCCATATTGCCATGCACAGTATACTTTTACCACGGCGGCACGCGAACAGTTAACAAAATTAGACGTTTCCGAAATGCTTCCACCCTTGGCCCGAAAGCCAATAATCATGCCCTTTTGGACGTCGGATAAATCGCTACGTTTCTGCATTACGCCAACGATTGAAATGTTTTCCGATGCCCTAGGACATCCTTTATATACACTCCACTGCACTGTGCTGCCACCTGCCTTCTGTGATTGGTTATTTCACGTTGACGTCGAAAGTAGGTGGTGGTCGCATTAATGTGACTGGACTATGTATATTATAAAAAGTTTTTCAAGAAGAATAATCCCTCTGTTATATAATTATAACTGCTTTCTGGATCGATTCTTTGTTGGTCAATGTCTCTACATGCGTCCTTTTTCCCCTTTTCCCTCAAGCTGGGAGCTGCGGGAAAATGTGGTGGAATTATTTTATATTGAAGTTGAAAAAATTAGAAAAGAACACTTTCCTCTTACAAATTCCACGTAGTCAGTCAGGCAACAAAAATCTTTATGTTAATATTTCTCTATGAGTATTCTGCTAACAATTTCACTTTTTAATCTAAATGGGATTCTTGTAATTTCTTTTTCAGATTATTTGAGCTGATACTTGGAGAGTAGGTTTCGGAAAGGTTGTGTTCGAAGATGGCAGCGAGATGAAGACGATTGTTTCTTGTGACTATGGCCCAGTGTAAGTTTCTCGCATGTAGTACGTCGTCAGAATTTTAACACTTGATTATTGTCTGTGTATCGTAGAGATACACAGTGACACAACAGTTATTGAGAGTTCGATCTTAGAGAGGAATGGGCTCCCCCACCTAACTTCTTAGACGGAAGGAAGCCAAACGGCAGTTTAATGCCAACCTTTGCAAAGTGAAGATGACTGAGTATAAACAGAAAATAAATTATGAAAATTACGTCATGTATCTCCCAGATACAACTACAGCAAAGATCATGTTTTTTAGGACAGGAATCGAGAGTTAAAGCAGAAGAAATGAAGCAATCAGCCGAGTTAATTCTTTGAGGTGAATGGTTATTATTCAAGGATATGAGAAAAGCCGGGAAGTAAGTTCCGATTGACGATCAGTGACAGACACTGGCATGTACAGAACTTTTATTATACTTATATATTTGAAAAATTTTGAATTTACTTTTCGACATAATCGCTATTCAAGCAGAAACATTGTTATAACCCTTTACAAAGTTTCAAATTAATTTTTCGAAAAAATTTGCCTCCAAGAAATGAAGCTTTGCTGTAACAGCATCACGAGCTTATTGTCATCATCGAAGGGGCTCGACAAAAGTCAGTGTTCCATTTGCCAAAGGGGGTGGTAATCACCCGGTGCAATATCTGGGATATAGGGGTGTAATCAAGAGCATCCCAACGGAAATATGTAAAATTTTTGGTGTGTCTAGAAGAAGAGGGATCATTA
>BGPR01002997.1:84483-101954 GCA_013235015.1 Araneus ventricosus
CATTCATACGTCTTATAACCAATACCGTTATTGTCATCTCTAAGGCAATATGATTGCAGGGAAGTTAGTAAGATGGTTTGCATTTTCAATACCGTAGAAGTACATTCATACATTGCCTGAACAAGACAGTTATTGACGCCAATTAATCAATATTTATGCAGCTAATACATGGGAAAATAGTAAAAATATGTCAATCAAGTTAAGATTCATGGTAACTTTTCGTGAATTACTCTACTTTAAATAGAATATAGGATTCCAGAAAATTTTATACCTGGAAGATATTTTGTAATATAATGCGAAAAAATAATTCAAAATCGTTTATTGGCACCCTATGAATGAGTAATTGACACCACAGTTATTGACATCCCTTCATTCTTATTTGTCTTATTTTTAACTGTCTACCTGAGGTTAGGTGATATAAAAAGGAATTTTGGCATTGAGGTTTATTCTTAAAATTAATAATTAGGGTGTCAGTAATTTCTTTGTTTAGGGTATTTCGACAGAAGAAATAAACATTACACAGTTCGCGATGAATCGCAGCTTCCGAACTTTTTTCGCAGACAAAAATCGTATTAGTTCATAATCTTCACATTTGAAGAACTGTTTAATTTTGGCGTTAATTTAAAATTGATTGGCGGAGGAGATAACTGCGAAGCTACTCTGTAATTACACTCATCAATGCCTAACAAACAATTGCGCATAATGCCGCAGAAATGACACAGCTATATCTTGTATCTGCGCAGACCTACTTTCAAAATAATCCTTGTAGAATTTCATTAACGTAAATTTTGCTTACAGTTTTTGTAAAACGAAACGGGCTGAGACGGCGATGCCTTCATGGCAGAACCCTGGCTACAGGACGGAAGATTGCGGGTTTCTGACTGAATTTATAAGAGATCCTCCATATAATGTGCACCATACCCTGGGGTACATGATAGTTCAAAATTGCTAGGCCTGTTCCAATGTAGCCCTTGCGTTGCTACAAAACGGGACGTTGACCTAAATAAATGAAATAAAAACGACTGTTAGCTGATATTATCTCCTCGTAGGAAATCGTAAAAATACGGGACATTGACCTAAATAAATGAAATAAAAAACGACTGTTAGCTGATATTATCTCCTCGTAGGAAATCGTAAAAATAGAGTTTGAAAAATAAGGAAATTCAATGTTTTCGCTCGATAACACTATATTTAGTTAAACAAGATATCTTTATTTACAACAGAAACGACAGGCTGGAACTTTTAGTTCCATCGAGGATCCCATTTTTTAAAACATTAATCTTAATTTTAAATTTTGTCATCTGATTTATAAAGTGCAGCAGTTACGGAAGAATTGTCCCATTATTAAACTGGTTGTAAAACCACGGCCAACGGGAGCTTCGATTAAATGCAATGCGATTTGATGAACGAAGTTGGCAATTTCATGTGCTCAAATTGTGCAATTATGTGCGTTGACGGGCCCATTTGATTACTTGGGTGTTTAGAAAACAGAATTTCTCCACCTGAATACAACATGCAGCACCATTTCTCTATGGCAATAATTTCTTGATTTTTCAAAACATAAAATTCATGTACTACTTATTAATATTTTCGTCTTTGGTAACATTTGGTTAAAAATTTTCATTTTATATGTGTTTCAAAGTGGAGTTTTAATTATGATTCCCATGCAAGGAATTATCTTAAAATTAAACAAAATTAGTTTATGGTTTTGTAATGTGTTTTGTTTTCAGTGGAAATCTTAAGGACAAACCCTACAAGGACGGTCGTCCATGCTCTAACTGCCCGTCGGGCACCTGTTGTGGATATCCATGCTACGTATTTGGAGTCCCTTCCAACTATCAAGGACTCTGCATTAAGTCCTTTTGTTGCCGTTTCTCAACATCTTATAAATAGTCCAATTTAACTATGAACATCATAGGGAAACCAAATACTTTTCAGCACTTTTAATTTTGATTTCATTATCGAGCTAGAATAAATCTTTTAAACTGAAAATCAAGGCAGTACAATTAAAGGAGTCCTATAAGTCATGCTCGTATTTTTTTCATATTTACTTACACAAGTAGCACATAATATTGTATAATATCATAAAATTCGCAAAAGTAATATTATACAATATTTTTCCCAATATTGAAACGGTGTAAAACGTAAGACTTTTTCAATATTGTAAATGTTTTTTTGATAATATTGGAGAATATCATATAATATTGTATAACTTTGTACCATATTAAATGATATTACACTCTACTGAATAATATTATATTATATTATACAATTTTGCATAATATAACAATATACTAAATATTTTAAAAATAAATTTTAGAAGCATGAAAAAATACAGTACACTTTATTCCTACGTACTGAACTTCAGGACAGCATCTTGTTATTTTATAATAACTTCACTTACAACGAGTTTTGAACTCGGGATCCCTTGGGCAACTTACCCGTATCTGAACTGCTGGGCTAGAGAGACGCGGAGTGGAAGTGTAAATAATGATAATAAAATGTAGTTATAGAGTTCGGCTATCTACAAAATTTTAGGCACATTCACATTTAATTCTGAATAGTCTTTTTAAATTATTTTTTCGTTACAATTTCGAGTTAACATGAAATATGAAGTCAAGTGGAAGCCATTTTAGCTCTTATCTAAGGTTTCCTGATGGAATAAATTAAGGAATAAGGTTTAAAAATAATTATAATAATATGTTTGAAAGGTTTTAAAAATATGAGACATTAAGAAGAGTTTTTATTTTTCCGAAATTATCTACCTTTTTTGGCTTGGATTTAATTTATGATCAAAATAAAATTTCCATTAACTGTAAAATAGAGTTTTCTGTCAAATAACGTGGTTAGTACCTATTTTGATATGGATTAAAGCAAAATAAAAGCTCAGCTCAGTGGAAGTGCAAATATAATGTGTTAATTTACAGACGCACAATTCTCGTGCAAAAACGGCATACCAAATTTCATGCTTCAGGCTCGTTCCATCTTTGAGTTGCCGCCTTCATAGACAGACAGAAATGATTCTAAATATGGATTTTCCTGGCTCAAGAAGGTCTAAAGCCTAGACGTTCATAAAAATCTCCAGTATAGTTCTACTAACATCCCGTATATTTTTGTTTCTTTGTTTTTGAAGCCGCATGGATATTATTTTGAGACGGACCTCGTCATTTTGAACCGCGGTCAGATGACGAGGACGACGCCTGAGCTGGAATTACATGAACTCATTTACATATACTTTCGAAGTCCAACGTCATTTGCTGCTGAAGGCATGCGTTTATTGTGGAATAGTCTTCGGGATGCTTTCTTCAGTTACGAAGAAATCGAGAGGACTTTGCGAGCAGGTATACGTGATATCTGCCTTTATTTACTTAGCCATTATATGTGTTAACTCATAGATGACTGTATACAGTAAAACCGGACATTCACGATCAATCCACGCCACGTAAATGGCGTAGTGGCACTCCATGGCATTCCATTTTTATGCCATTCATTTATGCAGACCTTTCACGACCGTTCCAAGCAATGTAAATCCATCTGCTACGGATCACTCCGATTCCCTAGTGTCCCTGCTTCTTCCCCTCATCCACGCCAATCCCCGTCTGCTCCGATTTACTCTAGAGCGAGAGAGCCTCTCCACGTATCTACACCGGTCGCATTTCAACATTTATGGACCGGCAGCTCAAATGAAGCCGTTGGATATCCATACTTCTGAGCACACGGCTCCAATTCTTATCGGTTTTTTTGCATTGACGACCGGTTTTGGCGTGGAGCGGTCGAATTTGCGCGGAATGGAGAGCTCGTGAATGTTCAGCCTTATGAAGAATGATGAAATAAAGCCTGATTTTGTAATTTTTTTCTCTTCATAATGCTCGTCTGTAAAGGTCTGAGTTCTGAAAGGATAAAGGACTTGTAAAATCTTTAGTCCTCAGCTGTCGAAGTGTTTCATTCACGCGTTGAGCCACGGTCACTCAAGCACTTGCGTAGGCCTACCGTGAGAAGAATGTTGTGGCAAAAAAATTGTTTGATTCCGGAGAGAATCAGACTGACTTGACTGCCGAAAGAGCTTCAGTCATTTTTGAATCTAGAAGCTTAGTTCCTTCGTGTATTTGTAATGCAAGCTTTCATAAATAATTCACTCTTCAAAGATTTCCTTCTTTTTCCAGGGGTATAAATGTGATTTTAAAGTTCCTTTACCGAAGTTGTGCAATTATGTGATTTTGAAAAGGTGTGGCTACCACTTAACAATTTTTAATGAAAATATTACATACTATTTGTGCAAAAGAATAAGCTAAAGAAAATGACGTTTCTATTACACGCATTATGCGGTCTTATTTGAAATCTGGCCTATTTGTGCTTTGCATCATTCATATCCTTATCCTAATCTTATATTATTTATCCAACTTAAATTTATTCTTCTGGAAAGTCAGAATTTTATTAAATATTGAAAGTATTCACCAAAATTTGCAAACCATAAAGAAGATTTGCTCTTCACATCCATACTTGATACCACTCTCTGAAATGGGGCATGTTGCTTCATTGAGAATGATTTTAATTGAATGTCTCTATCAGTGATTTGTTCCCAAATTGATTTACTGACGCAATTTGAATGCGAGTGCGATGGTCCTTGATTAACCAATAAATCTGCGTATTGATTTTAGATCCATCTATGAATATTATTAAAGCCATAGTGATTCAGCTCATTTCTTTCTGTTTTCGTTAGCGGGTGGAGAAGCCCTGAGCCCTTGTAGCAAATAAATTCAAGAACAAAGTGCAGTAAAGCCTCTTCAGTTCATCGTTCAAGAAACAACACCAGAACTGCGTACTAACCAGAACGATTTGACGAGTCTTGGTTCAAAATGCGACACTACCCACTTCAGTCGTGAAATATAATGTTAAAGGTTTGCTTTTTAATAACAGTTCAGAATCATTTTATCACATTACTAGCAGTACGCGCACGGTGTTGCCCGTGACATAATGACTTCAACAAAATAAAAAAGACCATAGTTTTGAAAACGAAATCAAAACATATATTATTGGTGTCGCCCTCGAGTTTTAGTGTAAATACACGCAGGAACTTGAGCGAGATGAATAGCATGTTCTTTTAACTAAAGATATCAGCATATATGCGCGACTATCAAAAAGTATAAAACAAATAAATCAAATGATTCTTGGATCAGTAAAATGAAGTAATTAAGATTGGCTGACGCAATAAAATGATCGAGAGTATGACTTTCACTTGGTACTGTCAGCCAATCTGATAGTAGAAATGCATTCTGGGAACTGAGAGTAACCTTGGGTCGGTCGAAAGCTTTGTTGATTTGGATATGCGACAAAAAATGTTTTGAACTAATCAATAAAAAGTTCATAGAAAATCGGAGAAAAAAGACATTTTAACCATTCTTGTTTCAAAATAGGAATAAATATTCCGGTTTATACCTAAAAAAAATTGAAAATGATAGCGTTATTAGAACGTCGAATGCAACAAAATAAAAATTGAAAGTTAAAAATATCAAGGAAAAGTAACTATTATTTAAACATTTCTCAAAATTCAGCAAATTATGATGGAAATTCAGAACAAACTTCATTAGGACGAAAATAGTTTGTTGTATCCGATGGGGCACTGATTGTTTTTCAACGATCATTAGAAAAGATACTACAACCGTAAACGTGCCAAAAATGACCCAAAACAACACAAAACATTAAATAAATAATTTTCTATATTAAATTTTAAAATTCCGGCTTCAAGGTGCATTGAATCACCATTACGACTACCTGTGTGTCAAATTTCATCGCTGTAAGTGCGATAGATTCGTCTGGACATCACATACACGCAAACATTATAAGTACAGATCACGCTTATAAAAGGAAATGTTTGTGTGTTTGTGTATGTCCAGGTGATCTTATCGAACTTACATTGCCATGAAGTTTATCACACAGGCGGCTGTACGTGTGGCACTGGCGAAACATTCCAAAACAGGGTTGTTAAAACTCATTAGCATGGGAATCTAAACCAATCAAGCCAATTAAATTCCAGTGAGAATTTCTTAAAGTTTGCCAACTCTTTAATACAAAGTTTGCCAGGTACATTGACTCGTCAGTCAGTCAGCCAAATGCTAAAAACCTGGATAACGTTAATTTGTCAGCGAAAAAAATCCTAAGAATAAAACTTTGAAATTGAAACTATGCATGATGATTTGAATACGTTTGAGTACATATGGCAGTCGTAAATTAAATAAAAGAAGATAAGTAAATCAATTTAAAATTGTACCAAAAAAATCCCGAAGCCTTGGGACCTGAAAACATTGCGTTGACCCTAGGCAGTTGCCTATTTGATAATCCGGCCCTGGTAACAGAGAAGCTTCCAATTTCAATGCTTAAGAATTATGTTGGAATGCCTTTTTCTCGTAATTTCAATGAATAAATAGAAAAATTTCATTTTGAATTAGAAGTATACATTCAAATAAGTACGTTTTTTGTAGACTGCTAGCATTAGGCTGTTGACCAGTGGCGGCTCGTGTTATGTAATCTTGGGGGTGCTGTAACTTTTAATCCTTCACTTCTCATGATGCGTATTTTTACCACTTACATTTTGTGTCTTTTTTTCATTAACTTTGGGTAGTTTTATATTTAATGAATAAACTGAGAATATTTTTTCTCTTCTATTTCAAATATTTGAAAAAATTAATTTTAATACAAAAAATTAAACAATAAATTTGTTAAACTGGAAAATTGAAAACTCTTCTAACGTGGAAAATGTCTCATATGCATTTTATCAAAAGTTATAACAAAAAATTATCGTATTGCAAAAAGTTTCATTCAAATTTAATTGATACAAATACTTTTTCATTTAAATTTTAGTTTATCTTTAATTTTCCTTCATTTTCTTGGTTATTTTAAAAGTTTGAGCTTGCGAAAAACTTTTCCGCTGTGGTAAAATGCTTGAAACTCTTTTTCTAACTCAATTGGTGCTGCCGAACTAAGCAGTTCTCCTTCAGCTTAAAAACATATCAGGGAAAGCCTGAGCTCTATAACTGCGCATGCGCGCAGACGGAATTCAATGTTGGAACGATCCTCAGTTCTCCTTTACTTTAATTTACCTTCTTCTTTGTACATAATCTTCGGATAGTGAAAAATTAGGATAGGGAACTTAGTTTTCTGCCTCAGTTTTTCCAAGTGGTTTATTTGAAGATCGAAGTTGTTTAATTTAAAATTCCGTTGGATTGTTGATAGATTTAAATATTAAATCCGAAATAAAATAAATTTAGACTTTGGAAAAAGTTGGTGCTGCAGTACCGCAGTCCCTATGCACGAGCCGCAGCTGCTATTGACCATTTCGTACTGGCATTGTATAATAAAGTAAAAACATGAACGACATTTAAAACATAATTGCAGCTTTATTTTTAAATACATAACAATCGTAATTTTTTTTTATTCCATCAGTAAATCAAGATTCATTCGTTCAATGCGATGATTCAATAGGCTGCATTCAGATCCTTTACCATAAGTAAATATTTCAACTTAGATACTGAAGGTATTTGCATCAATGGCTTCTGCAAATAAAGAAAAAGAAAATGCAATGAGTGTTTTGATAAGAATGATCTAAGGAGTGATAATTATGTAAGGTACACTAGATAACTAAGATACATATTGCAACTTCAGCAAACTTCAGACTAAAATATCTACCCCTCCCCCTTTATTAAATATTCAGACTGCTAAAAAAATCTCCTTTCTGATCTGCTTTAATAAATAGTTAGATTACAAGAAACCTATGCTTACCCCCTTATTGCTTAGCCTCCTGTTTTAGGGACGCTTCCAAAAATGCATCATAGGCTCACAGGAATTATTTTTCAACATAAATTTTACCAAAAAAGTATTTTGAACTATTCGTTTATTTTATATCGAATCATATCAAGCATCCGGTTGATAATGTGCCATTTTTTTTTTCAAGTCCGACTCGGAAAGTAGTTTTTTCGCAATGTGAAGAAGAAAAGGGTAAATTTGTTCAATTATTTAAGCAAATATATCATTTATCAAGTATATCAGTAAATGCAGTCATAAAAATATTTGTTTTTTCATTTTGGAATTCCACATCATTTTAGATTTTGATATGTTTTTCTGCATTATTAGGGCCTTGTCTGAATATGGACGTTAGGCTTAGGAGGGCAGTAAAATAAATTTTTCAGACAGGATTTTTAAAAATATTTTTCCAGTTGATTTCAGCACATGTAATATTAATATGCAAAATATTATTTTTTAAAAATCCCAGTCGGCAAGCCGGAAGGCAAAGGTCGATTCCTTTTGTTTGGGAGATATAAAGAAAAGAACATTTCGTCATCTATTTTTATCATGGTTGCAGCTGCAAGAATGAAAGAGAGTAGAAGAGACTGAAAATGACGAGAGCTTTCATACAAGGTGTAACATGCATAGGTTAAAAGGCAGTTTTAATTTAAGGGGGGTTATATTTCAGGTCATAACTTCTAAGCAATCGCAACTATCTAGAAAACGTTAAATACAAAAATTGTTCGTTATGATAAGGCGATAATTAGGGTAATTTGAATTTTCTTTCAATTTTCAATCAGAAAGGAATTATAGAGAATTGAAAATTTCAAACCCCACTATTTCCACCCAGTTTGAGCTTGATAGCCCATCTACAAACTACTATATACATATATAGCAGATTTTCTAGATCTTGAAATCAAAATAGTTGATAATAAAGTTAGCACTGAGATTTTTGATAAAAGAAACGCTTTTCAATTTAATATAAATAGGCTGCCATTTTGGAATAGCAATATTAGAATTCAAATTTATAGAAATATCATCCTGATTTCTATCCATAGAAGCAATATTTTAATCATAGACAATAAAAAACAGAGAGCATATATCGATACATTTATTGAAAATGCTTTAAGATATGGATTTCCTATTAATTTCATGTTTGCTTATGTTAACAAAAAAAATTTTAACACCTTTAAATTAAGAGCCTTTTGAAATTAATTATTTTGTAATATTTATATTTTTGGAATTCACTTAGATATTAGTACATTACTACATAGATAGATGGCGCCACTATTTTTAGAAAACTGCATCCTTTTATTTTTAAAATTGCATCATATTTAAAAGTTTATTTTCATGCTAAAATAAGTTAATATAATGAGTTTTAAAAATTAATTTATAGTTTAATTTATTAATGATATTTCAGTATAGTCTATATACAACCTAATTCAGTTATAATATTTTCACTATAATGCGGAACTGTATTTCGGATGTAGCTCTTGGCATTATTGTTATGACATTGAAGTGGTAAGCAATTAGTTATTTTCTCGTTCTTTTCTTGAAATATTTTGGAGATTTACTCCTATACTTTTGCTTTTTTCCAACAATTGGCTTTCGCAGAAGGTTAGGCGCCTATAAAATTGAATTTAATGCGACATAATCGGTTCCTAAAATCGATTGGCATTTGATTGTTGGAATTCCAATTTTGGTTTGTCTTTTTCATAGTAATAGTTCAATCTAATTATCTTTATGTATTCCATTGTATGATTATTAATTAGGTAACATCATATTTATATTTAATTTTAATTATTGGTTTAATAGGTATATATACTGAAAATGGTATTTGAGTTTTAATTGTTTGTAGAATATTTAACTATATATATAAGCTTTTTAACGAAGAGTGGTTTTGCGTCCTAGGTGAAGATGTGCATAAATTTTCCGGAAGTCGTGTCAAGAGAACCATTACAATAGGTAGAGTTCCTATAAGAAATCTACGTAAATACGACTTGGGCATTAATGGCTTAAAACTGAAAAATATACTGGACCTCAGCACGATAAATCTGACGCCGATGTTTAAACGGCCTCTCTTTGGTGTTGCACGGAAGTGTGGAGAAGGGTGTAATCCTCGTCACTAGACCACGGTTCAAAGTTACAAGGTCCGTCCCCAAAAGGTGCTCGAGTTGGAGGGGAATAAATTTGACGTCTATTTTATCAATCAGAAAAATCCGTCGCCAAGCAGCAAAATCTTAATACGAGTTAACAACGCTTGCTTGTTAAAAATAAATTGGAAATTTATTGTTAACAAGCAAATTCATGTCTTTAGCTATTTAGCAATAATTTAATGCTGTTTGGAACTGCAAGTAAGGAAAGGAAGCATGTGTAATGCGTACGAAGTGTTAGCATAATGTGTTAATTTACATACCTACAATTCTAGTGTAAACATGACATACCAAATTTCATTCATCTAGCTCGATACATTTTTCCATTTTTGAGTTGTTGGGTTCATAGACAGATAGATATAATTCCAAATATGGTTTTTCTTGGTTCAAGAACTCTATAACCTAGAGATTCATTAAAATCTCTAGTTTAGTTATACTATCGTCCCATTTTTCTGACGCAACATGAGGATTATTTTGAGACGGACCTCGTCATTTTGAGCCTCGGTCCGATGACGAGGGTGACACCTGAGCCGGCATTACCTGAACTCATTTACATATACTTTCGAAATCCAACCTCATCTACTGCGGAAGGCTTAAGTTTATTGTGGAATAGCCCTCCAAGCTTCCGCACCAACACCAGCGGAGGACATTTGGCTCCTCGTATGATTTAACTTACAATGGGCTCACATACACGGCTGATCTTCAGTAGAATCGGGTTTCGAACCTGAAACTCCCCGGTCCCGAAGCCAAGACCTTACCAATAGGCCTGTGTGAACCCCTCAAAACTTCCAGGACGAATCTTTTAGTGACTCTCATGCTTTTTCTTTTGAAAATTGTATATGAGAAATTAAAAAACAGATATTTCTTAAAATATATGACGTTAAGTTTCTCGGCTGGTCTAAAAATACAATGTTTCCATTTTTTCCCTCGTGTGTATTTGTGAATACTCTAACGAATTATTTCTTACAAAGACGTAACTATTAACCTGGAGTTTCGGCACCCACGTACTTCTTTCCTCTTACGATCGCCAACTCTTTGCCGCCAAGAACGGCTATGAGAGAACATTTGTTTTGGATGCTCCTGGATGATTTTAATGAGTGACAAGCGCGCATGCGCACAAATTCATCTTTTCATCGGTGTTTTGCGTATCAGACTAAATTCCGCCATTTTTCGATTAGACTGTATTGTTCAACTCTTCTATTTGATTGGTCGATTCATTCGAATTTGAATATGACTTCGTTTGGAATTCTTTGGATTCAATATCGGTTCAGTACGGTGCATGTTATTCTTTGTGTTTCGTTTATCAATGAATAAGCGAAGCTACGAGTATTCCGCATGCTGAAAGCGAAGCCGCTGATGTTTTTCAAGTTAAAAAAATTTGCCCGGTACACACTTGAAATGCCACAGGCATTGCGTGCTCAATCTCTCCTTTTCAGGTGACGCATGCGCAAGAGAGCAATAAAAATCGCACTGCGCATCCAAAACAGTATTTGGCGACGGCAAATGAAATTCCGGCAAGAAAAACTGGTGAGAAACAGATGTGCAGCGTAAACTCCAGGTTTACCACTATCTCTTCTCATAAATATAATTTTCTGTTCAAATACCACTCACTGAGCATCTTAAAACTGAAGGAACGCGTAAAAAAACTAGAATGAACTGAAATTCGAGACTTACTGCAGAGTCCTCTGTATCTGGATTGGATTCCAGATCGACGACATGATGAACCGCAGCAGGTTCCTGATGGACATGCAGAGCAGGGACGGCCCCCTTTGTACATTTCACCTCCCATCATGTTTCCGCTGAAAAAGAAGGAAAAAAAATCATTTCACAAGAAAGCAACACCATAAAATTTAAACTAATATTTTAAAAACAAAAAAAGATAACAGTACGGATAAACAAAGACACATTTCAAAGTATTTTAAAAATTAATTTCTGACTGTATAAGGGGACATACGACTCTTAAACCTCGGTAAAATGGTGGAAAACTGTCAAATTCGAAACATTATATCTCTGAAACAATGAAATTCACAAACACACTTTTTTTCTAGAAAAGTATCTGTCATTTATCTTATAGTACACACATTTTCAAACCTTCATATCGGTATGTATTTATTTGAGAGAGTAATAAATATGGATATAAATTTTGGAGAAAAAATGAGATAGTCACCTTGCGCGCATGATTACGGATAAAATATTTATCTAAACACAATATTTTTGTGTCTAAGTAATCCAAACAGTCTGTTTAAGACGCTGAACCTCAATTTATTAACATTTAAATTTAATTTCTATTTTATATACAAATTTAAAATAAAAATGTTAAAAACAGTTAAAATGTCAATTTTTCGAAACTCCCCAAAACATTTCTTTGGAGAAATATATACAAAAAATGAGTTTCAATTTGTAGAGCATAGCAAAATGCATATTCGGTAAAAATTTTATGTAAAAATATTCAATAATTTTTAGATATCGGGCTCGCAATATCAAAAAAACACATTTTGAGATATAGAGCTTTGAAGATATGGCCATATTCTATGTTTACGTTGAAGAGCTGATACATTTTACTTCATAACTTTCATAGTTATAGGAATTTTCTTAACGCGGATTGTTTTATATTGTTCGGAAAAGACAGGGAAATAATACATATTTTTTTCAAAAATTCGAAACGTTTCGAGGTTTAACAGTCGTATGCCACCAGTAAGCACAAAATGAGAATCTTACGCTGGGCCGTAGTTGCAAACGAGGAATGTTTTGTACCATTCACCCTCTTTAAATACTGATCTGCCGCAGCCGACACGCCAACTGGTTGCCCAAACAACCTGAAAAACAAGGTGAGAATTTGTTAGGTATTTTGCAATTTTTAACAGTGCGAAATATTTTGAGCCTGAAGAACATGAAACGAAAGCATATTCGATCCGGAAGTTCTTGGATAGATCGCTACTCGTTATTATGACTGTTAGGCTTTGAATTGAACGATGAATTTCGAATTGAACGTAAAAATTTGCTTTCGTGTCAGAGTAGAGGGTTCCATTTCAGCTGGAAATCTACCTGGTGTACTTCAAATCCAGATACTGCCCAAATGCCTTTACAATGAAGTGGAAATTCGAAATCGGGTGTTTTGGATGGATCTTTGGATAGATAGCAACTCGTTTTCGTGACTGTAAGCTTTGAGTTGAACGGTGAATTTGAAATTAACAATTAAAAATTTCTTTGGTGGCAGACTAAAGGATTCGATTCAGCTGGAACTCTACCTTTTATACTTTCAATCTTGTCGTGGCCCAACGTTTAAGTGAGAATTCTGGAAACTGGTGTTTCTATTGCATTGCTATTTACATATACTCTTCGAAACCAACTCATCTACTGGTGAAGGTTAAGTTTCATTGTGGAATAGCCTCCGCTTTCCGCACAACACCAGCGGAGTGACTCTGTCCCCTGCAGATTTTAACTTACAATGGGCCTGCACATCACGGCTGATCTTCAGTAGAACGGGCTTTCTAACCTGAAACTCCCGGTCCTCGAAGCCAAGATCTCTTACCAACTAGGCCTGTGTGAACCCTCAAAACTTCCAGGACGATGTTGGTGACTCTCCATACTTTTCTTTTGAAAATTGTATATGAAAATTAAAACAGATATTCTTAAAATATATGACGTTAAGTTTCGGCTGTTTCTAAATACATACAATGTTCATTTTTCCTCGTGTGTACTCTAGTAATACTCTACGAATTCATTTCTTACAAAGACGTAACTATTAACCTGGAGTTTCGCACCCACGTACTCTCTTTTCCTCTTACGATCGCCAACTCTTGCCGCCAGAGACGGCTATGAGAGAACAGGTTTTTGATGCTCCTGGATGATTTTAATGAGTGACAAGCGCATGCAAAAATTCATCTTTTCATCGGTGTTTTGCGTATCAGACTAAATTCCGCCATTTTCGATTAGACTGTATTGTTCAACTCTTCTATTTGATTGGTCGATCTATCTTCGAATTTGAATTATGACTTCGTTTGGAATTCTTTGATTCAATATCGGTCTCAGTATGGGTATTTTTTTGTGTCGTTTATCAATGAATGCTGAAGCATGAGTATTCCGCATGCTGAAAGCGAAGCCGCTGATGTTTTTCTGCTAAAAAATTTGCCCGGTATTAATTTGAAATGCCACAGGCATTGCGTGCTCAATCTCTCCTTTTGGTGACGTATGCGCAAGAGAGTAAAAAATCGCAATTGCGCATCAAAACAGTATTTGGGACGGCAAATGAAATCTGGCAAGAAAACTGGTGAGAAAACAGATGTGCAGCGTAAACTCCAGGTTTACCACATCTCTTCTCATAAATATAATTTTCTGTTCAAATACCATCACTGAGCATCTTAAAACTGAAGGAACGCGTAAAAAAAACTAGAATGAACTGAAATTCGAGACTTACTGCAGAGTCCTTCATCTGGATTGATTCCAGATCGACGACATGATGAACCGCAGGTTCCTGATGGACATGCAGAGCAGGGACGGCCCCTTGTACATTTCTACCTCCCATCATGTTTCAGATGAAAGGAAAAAAATCATTTACAAGAAAGCAAATACATAAAATTTAAACTAATATTTTAAAAAAACAAAAGATAAAAGTACGGATAAAAAAGACATTTCAAAGTATTTTAAAATTAATTTCTGACTGTATAAGGGACATACGACTCTTAAACCTCGGTAAAATGGTGAAAACTGTCAAATCTGAAACATTATATCTCTGAAACAATGAAATTACAAACACACTTTTTTTCTAGAAAAGTATCTGTCATTTATCTTATAGTAAACAGCAAACCTTCATATCGGTATGTATTTATTTGAGAGAGTAATAAATATGGATATAAATTTTGGAGAAAATGCAGATGCGCGCATGATACGGATAAAATATTTATCTAAACACAATATTTTGTTCAAGTAATCCAAACAGTCTGTTTAAGACGCTGAACTCAATTTATTAACATTTAAATTTAATTTCTATTTTATATACAAATTTAAAATAAAAATGTTAAAACAGTTAAAAGTCAATTTTTCGAAACTCCTCAAAAACATTTCTTGGAGAAATATATACAAAATGATCTAATTTGTAGAGTATACAAAATGCATATTCGGTAAAATTTTATAAAAATATTCAATAATTTTAGATATCGGTCGTAATATCAAAAAAAACACATTTTGAGATATAGAGCTTGAAGATATGGCCATTCTATGTTTACGTTGAAGAGCTGATAAGATTTTACTTCATAACTTCATAGTTATAGGAATTTTCTTAACGCGGATTGTTTTATATTGTCTCGAAAAGACAGGAATAATACATATTTTTCAAAAAATCTGAAACGTTCCTTGAGGTTGACAGTCGTATGCCACCCAGTAAGCACAAATGAGAATCTTACGCTGGCGTAGTTGAAACGAGGAAATGTTTTGTACCAATTCTCTTAAATACTGATCTGCCGCAGCCGACGCCAACTGGTTGCCCAAACAACCCGAAAAACAAGGTGAGAATTTGTTAGGTATTTTGCAATTTTAACAGTGCGAAATATTTTTTGAGCCTGAAGAACATGAAACGAAAGCATATCTCGATCCGGAAGTTCTTGGATAGATCGCTACTCGTTATTATGACTGTTAGGTCTTTAATTGAACGATGAATCTGAATTGAACGTAAAAAATTTGCTTTCGTGTCAGAGTAGAGGGTTCCATTTCAGCTGGAAATCTACCTGGTGCTCAAATCCAGATACTGCCCAAATGCCTTTACAATGAAGTGAAATTGAAATCGGGTGTTTTGGATGGATCTTGATGATAGCAACTCGTTTTCGTGACTGTAAGCTTTGAGTTGAACGGTGAATTTGAAATTAACAATTAAAAATTTCTTTGTGGCAGACTAAAGGGATCTGATTCAGCTGGAACTCTACCTTTTATATTTTCAATCTTTGTCGGCCCAACGTTTAAGTGAGAATTTGGAAACTGGTGTTTCGTCTGTTAAATACCTTCTCGATTTTTTAAACATAACTGATTGAGGTAATGGTTGTAGGCACCGTGCTGAGGCTTCTTATAAGTCAGTCATCCGGACATGGGGAATTCTTTTTCAGTGGTTAAGTTTCTGTGGTCTGACCCAAAGGTGCCAGGTTCTGAACTATGTGCTGCCAAAGTGGTGGTTACGAACACGCAACAACTGCTTTCAGTCCCACTACTAGATGCAGCACCAAAAAATAACATATATCTCTTCTTTCTGCTTCATCACCTGATGGCAGCACCAAAAAATAATATAGATTCCTTCTTCTGTTCATTTACCAGATAGCAGCACTACACCCTACAGCAACGCAACTCCCAATTAAAAGTTCATACAATTTCTACAGATAAAGTCTGTGGACGCATTTCAAAGCATAACGCATTTTAAAGAACAAAACCTGTACGTGCCTGGCACAAACAATCGGCGTAACAATCTGCACAATATGCACGCAGCACAATTATCAGTTTCCTTGATATTCAGATAATAAACAAGTTGGGGTTGCTCCTGTAGTGCACCGCCAGTCATCTTATGTTTATCCATCTCCGGACATGGGAATTCCTTTTTTCTAGTGTTGTGGTGCTCGTGGCTCGGGACCCAGTTCGTGGTTCTAAAGCACGCACTGTCAATTCTCTGAGTCAGGGACCCCCCGATAAAGTGAAGTAAAATGGCTTCTATTGTTCAGTACCTTGCAGTACCAGGTAGCACCTGAACTAGAAATCTGTTCTTAGCCTCAATATATAGGAGGAATTTGTCTTTCTGTCCAAGTAAAGGGGTAACACGTTGTTTTTCACCTATGTGAAAACGTCTAACAGCCATCCGACAGAAGCAAAATGTTGTTGTTAAAGCGCACACATCGGCCTTACCGGTGTGAATAATCTGGTTAAAAGGACAGCCATAGGATGGAATCAACCACGAACTTCTCCACATGAGTTCCTCGCCATGCCATCTTTTCCTACTACGATAAGCGGCCGGTGGACTGATTGTTACGTCAGACAGTACAAGTCGTTACTAATTCTACGAGGGTAAGTCATTAAAGTCACAAAGATAAGAAAAAAATATTACCATTATAATCACTGGAAACAATGTTATTTTGATACATACCTCACGAATGTTGATGCATTTACCCTCATACGTTTTATCGATATCTTTCCAGCTGCATGTGAAATTTTGTTGGTTCTTCTTCCAAGTAGATCTTCTTGCTTGTACGTCGTCACTTATCTACAAGTGTTTGCCTCCAAGATGATTGTTTTTAGTGACGAACAGATGAAATCGCTTGGGGCTAAGTCTGGTTGGTCAGTGATACGGCATCCACCTTAAGTGCCAGACTTAACCTAAGCCTTTCTACTGGACTGACGATGACGATGAGATTATGACGACGTTCAACACGAAGTCCTACTGTGGATGAGACATTAACCCAAAAATTTTATTGGCGCAGCTGGAATTGGGGGCGCTGATAAAGCGATTGGATAAGTGCATCAACATTGGTGGACGGCTTGTTCAAAAATAAAATTGTTTCCAAATGA
>BGPR01002997.1:101979-135971 GCA_013235015.1 Araneus ventricosus
CTCTATCTGTGTTAAATACCTTCTCGATTCTTTTTTTAACATAACTGATTGAGGTAATGGTTGTAGGCACGTGCTGAGGCTTCTTATAAGTCAGTATCCGCCTGACAAGGGGATTCTTTTTTCTAGTGGTTAAGTTTCTGTGGTCTGACCCAAAGGTGCCAGGTCTCTGAACTATGTGCTGCCAAAGTGGTTTACGAACACGCAACAACTGCTTTCAGTCCCACTACTAGATGCAGCACCAAAAAATAACATATATTCCTTCTTCTGCCATCTCACCTGATGGCAGCATCCAAAAAATAATATAGATTCCTTCATCGTTTCATTCTACCATGTGATAGCAGCACTACACAGCAATACGTAACTGAACGAAGCACAGAATGATTATCATGGTAAATTATTTTTTTCTTATCTTTTGTGACTTACCTAATGACTAACCCTCGTATAACACTGACTAGAAGGCTGATTGAAATAGACACGACTACAATAGTCAGTGGCAGCGTAAGTTGACATTACTGTGAAAATTACGAGTTGTATCGTTATCTGTGCTAAACCGTCCTAATTGTTATGCAGTAGTAGAGAAAAATTATTGATATATTTGAAGAGAATTTAGTTTTAAAACTCAAGATATCAATAATGGGTATAATTTTTAAAAAACGACGGGAGGCTGTCTTTTTCAAACAGCCGCTGATGTTTAAGGCGTAGGACTACTTTACTCGCGTAACACTTTTCCGATTTTCAAATTTTTTTGTAACTTATGTTGCTACCCTTTATCTCTAAAATAAGACATTAACTATGTTTTCAACATATGTAGTCACCGAGATACAGAAAATCTCCCATACAACGTTTTCTGTGGCGTTCTGGCGTGTGAATCAAATTCCTTCCTGAGACCCACCCCAATGGGAGGAACATAGTCCTACGTTAAAAAGAGGGACAAAAAGCACAACCTCTTTTTATTTGAGCTCAAAAAGAAAAGGTCGATGCGTTAAAAGCTGAAAGTAGGCGACGCATTAATTAACACCTGCGACGCTATAAACATTTTTTTTTTCATACCGAAATGAATAGGAGTGAATCGGGGCCAAGACAAAACGACTTATTAACGTGAGACTTACTAAAGAAGTTTATATGTAAAACTAGCTGAGGGGCCCGGCGTTGCACGGGCTATCTCGAATAATGCGTTATTCACTGGCGGAAAGAAGGAGGTAAAGTGATACATGCCCGACATTATCTCCTAAATAAATTAGAAGAAAAGAGCAGTTGAAACATTTGCGTCAAAATCGACAATTTAAAAAAATACAAAAAAAATTGTTATTTTGTAAAAAAAAATTATACCGTGTATGGCGAAATGAATGGTCAATCTCAGGGGTTCCCAATCTTTATTTCCTCGCGCACCCCTTTATTAATTTTTATATTTTCGTGTACCCCCTATCGACATATCCTCCCCGACCACCACCAACCATCCGTCTGTGCAAAGAAGTTATTATCAATAATGTTAAGGGCTTAGGTTAGCTTAAGTGTCAAATGACCCGAATTAATAACATTTGCTGGACTTATTTTACTTTTTTGTTGCATTTGTACAATAGTATTATTAGTTACGATAGTAGATCAATTCCAAAACAAATACAATCAATATTGTAATAATTTCGCATTAACTTATAAGGATGCTTACAAATTACACTCCATATTAATCAACTATTCAAGTGGTATCTATCCTATTAAAATTCGAAGGTAAACAAACGTATGTATGTATGTATGTCCTTCTATCTTCTCACGAACCGCCGAACGGAGAAGCGCGGGGAAAGTACCAAAAGATGGGGAATAATTCAAGGAATCCATTTCGGCCATTTAAATATCGATATTTTAATTAGTGAAAAAGATATTAATTAAAAACTAATTTACAACAATACTTTTCATTGTTTGGGATACTTTATAACAATACTTTTCATTGTTACAGCGCAATTCAAAATTTATTTTATTGTTGAAGTCGTTTACTTTAAAGAACATTGTTACAACAACAATAAAAAAGTGACGCTGACAGAAATTAAAAAAATGTATTGTTGCAATATGGAAACCTGAACAATGCAACAAGCCAATGTGGATAGAGTTTTATGTGGGTTTTGATAATTGATATAAAGAAACAGGGAAAATTAAATCGCTCATATAGGGTTTTTACTAAAACTATTGTTTTCTATGAGGTTTCACTTTTAGGTTTCATGTACTCAGTGCATCTTGCTTCATGTGCATATAAACTGGAGGCGGGCATATGAAAAAATACGGATTCCGATCAACTCTGGGTTATCTCATTCCTTCCGTACTAAAGTCAGACAAAAAATAATTCCGGAATCGTAATTTTACAAAATAAAGATTATTTTTGCGATTTTTTAAAAGTATATTTTGAATACGCGGACGGAATGATTGAACCGCTCTTTTCTCCTTATTTATTTAGGAGAGAATGTTGGGCATGTGTCACATGACCTCACTTTTTCTCTCCGTCAAGGAATGACGCATTATTCGAGATAGCCCGCGCAACGCCGGGTCACGTAGCTAGTATTTATTAAATACCGAGTATTCACATGGAGAAACAAATTTCTCTGACTTTTTTCTGTCAGCGTCATTTTTTATGTTAATGTAGTTTAATTATTGAAACTTTTAACGCTATTGCATGTAGCATTGCTGTTGTAACAATGTTCTTTAAAGTAAACAACTTCAACAATAAAAAGTATTTTGAATTGCGCAGCAACAATGAAAAGTATTGTTATAAAGTATCCGAAACAATGAAAAGTATTGTTGTAAATTAGTTTTTAATTAATATCTTTTTTACTAATTGTAATTTCGGAATTTAAATGTCCGAATTGAATTCCTTGGATTATCCCCCATCTTTTGGTACTTTCTGCGCGCTTCTCCGTTCAGCGGTTCGTGATAAGATAGCTGGACATACATACATACGTTTGTTTACCTTCATATTTTAATAGGATAGACTAGCTACGTGACCCGGCGTTGCACGGGCTATTTCGAATAATGCGTCATTCCTTGACGGAGAGAAAAAGTGAGGTCATGCGACACATGCCCAACATTCTCTCCTAAGTAAATAAGAAGAAAAGAGCGGTTCAATCATTCCGTCCGCGTAAAGGCTTCAAAATATACTTTTAAAAAATCGCAAAAATAATCTTTATTTTGTAAAATTACGATTCCGGAATTATTTTTTGTCTGACTTTAGTACGGAAGGAATGAGATAACCCAGAGTTGATCGGAATCCGTATTTTTTCATATGCCCGCCTCCAGTTTCTATGCACATGTAGCAAGATGCACTGAGTATATGAAATCTAAAAGTGAAACCTCATAGAAAACAATAGTTTTAGTAAAAACCCTATATGAGCGATTTAATTTTCCCTGTTTCTTTATATCAATTACCAAAACCCACACAGAACTCTATCCACATTGACTTGTTGCATTGTTCAGGTTTCCATAGTGCAACAATATATTTTTTTTATTTCTGTCAGCGTCACTTTTTTATTGTTGTTGTAACAATGTTCTTTAAAGTAAACGACTTCAAGAATAAAAAGTATTTTGAATTGCGCAGCAACAATGAAAAGTATTGTTATAAAGTATCCGAAACAATGAAAAGTATTGTTGTAAATTAGTTTTTAATTAATATCTTTTTTACTAATTGTAATTTCGGAATTTAAATGTCCGAAATGAATTCCTTGGATTATCCCCCATCTTTTGGTACTTTCTGCGCGCTTCTCCGTTCAGCGGTTCGTGAGAAGATAGCTAGACATACATACATACGTTTGTTTACCTTCGAATTTTAATAGGATAGATGATTGATATAACAACTTATGCTTGTAAAAATATCCGAACCTACCTGAGTAAAATGCCCGTACGATCCGAAAACAAAAGGCTTTACGTATTCTTTCTTGAAAGTCGAGACTTCATCGTAAAAGGCTTTGATCACTTTTGGCCAGTCCGTTTCAGTGGGCATCGAGAAAGAAAATCCCATGTAGATGTTCTGACCCACAATGAATCTATCTGGATAGGAGTTATAAAGTCACTGATTAGTGATTTGACGAAAATATTAATTTTAAATCGAAAGCGTAAAATAAATTTCTGGTTATTCTATTTCACATAGGAAACTAATTGCACCTATGAACTAGTGGTGATTGTTGGAATATGTGTATGGGATCATTCTAATATTGAAACTTTCATAACCAACTTTTTTATTGAATAGAAAACCTCTTTTTAGACATGATTTCGAGTTATACAAATAAAATTAGTTCAATTGTTTAAAAAATATTATATATTTGAGAAAATCTTTGATGAGCAGTAAATGTGTCGAAATTTTGAGATCCTAAGGTTAAAAGAATATTTCCGGGGTCAGGACCATTAAAATGGCCGACATCTTGAAACTTAATCGTAGAATAAAAGTCCTTACACATACGTCGTTTTTCATTCAGAGTTCAGTTTTCAAGGAACATTCATGCCAAATTCGAAGAAAATGAAACAACGCGTTTGTCCGTGACAGCGTAAAAAAACGAATTTATCTACAGACAAGATGCTGAACGTTCGAGTTGAAACAGGACCTCGCTTCGCGCGATCAGTAAATGATTCATGTAAGAAGATAACTAATCAATGCCGAATAATTTAAATACTACAAAATTCAATGACAATGGAACGAAATCATATTAACCTCATGCACTAGACACCCACCACCAGAGTTTAAGTAATAATAATAAATACAGGGTGATTCTAAAACCATGGCACGAACTTTGAGGTGTGGTATAGCTCACTAAAACAATCATTTTTCTGTATAGAAATGTATGCTCAGAAGTGGCGCGTTGAGGCATAAACACAGCAAAAGATATATAATGAAACCTGAATTGTTACCTTACAGCATCGTTTACAAGGGTGGTTTATTGGGTCGGTTATGAGTCAATAAACAGTCTGTAGTGCACCGTGCTGCGCCATCCTACTCTGATGTATATAAGTCAGTATCCACCTCCGGATAGAGGGAATTCCTTTTGTCTAGTGGATAAGACTCGCTACTCGGGACCTAAAGGTCTCCGGTTCTAAACTACGCACTGCCACAAGTCGAATTAGCGTAACAATTATTTATTTTTGCTTAAGTTAAACATGGAGAATTTCACACATATAATTTCAAAATTAAACAAAACATGAAAAAGGAGAATAGTTCGTTTGAGACTCAACACGGTTCAGCGCTTGGTCTCTACTAATAGTTCACAGCTAAAGAGGGCGCTGCATCTGCTGCCAGACACAGACAGTTGCAGTTAATGTCACGAGAGCGACTACAGGTTTCATTATATGTCTATTGCTATCTTTTGAGTTTGTATCCCAACAGAGTTTTCAGAGACGGATGGTGTTTCATCACTTATTTGATTTTCTTGACTTTCAGACGGTGTGCATCTCCTTATTTGTGTACTTATCTATCCGGAGCCAAATAATTTCCACCTCCTAGGATCAAACATCTTTTGAATTTTAACAGCTGTTTTTCAAAAAGTACTGGTCTTAAAGAACAGAAGTTCTCAAACGTTTTCACGTCGTGCGAATACTTCTTGTTCTTTGCTCTGAATATTTTATAAACTCAATCGTTAATTTCCAATCTACTTCATGTCGTCCGTACATCTTTGGTTCTGTGCGCACTTATTTTCAATCTTTGGCATTTCATCAAAACACAAATTGTCAGTCTAATGTAGTGCGTTCACTCATGGTTCTGGGCGTATTTAATTATCGAACTGCGCCATTTCATCTTAACTACAAAATTTAGTTCGTCAGCAGTTTGCTCGAAGATAATCATAGGCGTCAGTAAACAGCGGATTTGATAATGTTCACGATTGCACTTTTAGAGAAACCATTATCTTTTCTATTTCTGAATATACTACCTTTCCTCTATCTTTACACGACATGGGAGTAATTCGTATGAATGCTCAAATTTTTAATGCTTTTCACAAGAAATAAAAAAGTCATTTTCTTTGAAAATAAAATATTCACATTGATATCATTTTGATTTTGCTGTATGTCATCAAAATACGATCGTTAGCATCCGAGAGGTCACATATCTTGCGTTTATATAGATTCTGGGCGTATTTAAGGAGACATACGACTGTTAAACCTCGAAAATTTAAGATTTTATTAAATAAAATGTATATTATTCCCCAGTCTTTTTTTTTTTTTAAATTTAAAACAATCCGCGTTTAAAAATTCCCATAATTATGAAAGTTATGAAGGAAAATGTATCAGATGTTCAACGTAAATATTGAATGTGGCCATGAATTGAAAGTGGAAGATTGATTTGATCGATGTTGGGCAAACATCTATCAAATAAATGGAATGAAATCACAATGGAATTGAACAAGATCGAGGGAATTAAGTCAATTAACTTGACGTTACCACTGCCTGAATTATTACTTCCGAATGACAAAATTTTAAAACATTTAAATTCTAAAAACAACGCAAACATTAAGTGGAAAACTAGAGATTCTTTATTCCATTTATTTACTTGTAGTATCCTGAAAGCGAAATTAATTCAAATAGTTTAAGTAGTTAGTGGATTTATCTATCACGACCTAAAAGTGTATACGTTGATATTAACTTTCAAACATCGCAACGAATTTCTGCTAAAGAATTTAATTATTCAATATATAGCCTTTTAAGATAAAGAATTTTCATTACCAACTTGTCGGCATTTATAGCAGTCGTGCTCGAACTTGCACTGTTCTGCATGTTTCTGTGCCACGGCGGCCAGCTCATCATCCCACACCTAAATAAAGAAATTTTGAAATATAGTGAAATCTGGATTAAACGGACGTCTAATTACCAAATTTTATGTTTAGCAGAAAGAGTTTGACTAATGTAACAAATACAGTAAACTCTTGCTACAACGATAAATCCCTCAACAACAATAAAATTTTGCGATCCCGGTGAATTTGCATAGAACATGATGTTAATTTCCTCTCGATATAACGATATTCTGTACAGCAATAAACTCTAGTACAACATTTATTAAAAATCTCAACACCATTTTCTTCCTTTGTAACAATATTTCAAAATCACAGACGAAATTGAAAATGATGATGAAGAGGATGATAATGGTGATTGCGATCCATCGCAATCTTTATTGGCATCCCAGGAAGCTCTTCAATCAGTTCAATCCCTACAGGCATTTTTTTTTTCAAGCCTTTCATCCACTAATAATGATCATTTTCGTGCATTACATCCATATAAACCTTGTTGGTTGACTAAACAGTTAAAAAAATGAATACGCAAACGAAAATATTGGATTTTCTCGATAAATAAATTTATGAACTGTTTTATTGTATAACTGAATTTTCAAATTTTTGTGTGCTTTAACAATCATTAACACCCTGGTGAAGTTTTTTTTTTACAAAATGTATATTGTTGCATTGTGTCCACAGTAAAATAACCAAAATTTAAGTTTTTTATATCGTAATTATATCACTCCTCGATATAACAATACATACCTCTATAACAATATCTTTATTTAGTCCCCAAAGTATTGTTGTAACGAGGTATTACTGTATTGTAGGGAAAACGAATACGAGGAAGAAGCATAGGTCTTGTCTGTCCGTAAATTATTAGAAGTAATAGGCCAAAAGGTAACACGAAGCGTAGTTTCACATGGACAGTATAGATCTTTGATTATTAAGAAAAAAACATTTAGTGGAAAGGAAACTGAATCTTGTTTCACCCTTTTAATTTTCAAATGCGAAAAGTTCTTTGTAACTAATATACTAACTGATAACAGGAAAGTTTCAAGTGTTATATTCTGTTTCAAATGCTTGTCATAACGCACTTCACAATTTTAGGACTCCCGATTTTACGGAAGCTCCTCTGCTGCTTTAATTAGACAGTTAAATCGGGTGTTAACTGCATAAAAGAAGTGTCTTATGGTGGTAATGCATCTAATTAGTTTTTGCAATAATAATATAGATGTGCATTAAATGGCTTATTAATATAAGGTGTGCACAAATTAAAAGGAGACCTTAGCTGTATCGGCGTTGTATCAAAGCCCAGTGAGTTAATGTGCTAGTCGATAGATGGCGTGGTGGAATTCCCAGTTGCACCTGTGTAGTTAACGGCTTCGCATCAATATCCTCATTTCTGAAGAGTTGTTTCCGCAGTTGGTTGCATGATGGATTCCTCCAGATCAGAACAAAGAGCAGTTATCAAATTTCTTCGCGCAGGAGGAGAGCATGCCTTAAAAATTTATAGATGTGTACGGAGAGCAGTGTCTCGCAGGGTGCACCATATTCTGGTGCTGTCAGCGTTACGAGGCGGGACGCGTAAACATCAAGGACTTGCCACGCACTGGGCAGGCGCACGTTGTGACCAACAGTGCCACAATTTCAGCTGTGGATGAGCTCATACGGCAGAATCGTCGGATCACCACACGTGAAATTGCTGTTGAACTGTCGATAAGCAAAGGAACTATGCATCACATAATCCACAAAATACTTGGTTATGCACAGTGGGTGCCCAAGCAGGAGCAAACCCTCATATGGGATAGTGCTTCTCCAGGACAACGCTAGGCCACATGTGGCCAAGAAAACCCTCCAGCTCCTTAAAACTTTCGATGGGAGGTCCTGCAACATCCTCCTTAAAACCCCGATATCTCCGCATGTGACTCCCATATCTTCGGCCTCTTTGAAAAAGGTCAGAGGATGTGTGACAAGGATGTGTAGGTGACTGTGGAAAATTGGATCCATCAGCAACACAGGAGTTCCTACACTGAAGCCATCCACTCCCTTCCTACGCGATGGGATCAGTTGTATCAGTGTCAATGGCGATTATTTATAGTTGTACTGTTCCACATGAACAATAATTAGAATTTTGTTATTAAAATTTCTTTACATAAGCTGTAGTCTCCTTTTCATTTGGGCACACCTTATACTTCCGCAAAATATTGGAAGACTGATAACACTAATTTTGTTATTAAATAATTAATGAATTGCTAGGAAAACTGCACTCCCCACGAGGAAATTGTTAAACTAAAAAAACCATATGATAAAGATAAAAAATTTTTAAGAATTCACAATTAGAAGATTGTGATCATCTTCCGAGAAAAAACAAATAATAAAAACTCAATAAATATTATAATATTTGTATATTATAAGTATTATTGATGCACATTGACTATAAATTATTGGTACACGTCAGTTTTGAATTCAAATACCAAATATCTTTACAACAACGACGTTACCCGGCAATAAATGTGTGCAATTAGTTGATTAAGTTTATAGAAGTATAACTTGTTTAGAACTCTAATATTTTTAGAATATTTTTAGAAATATTTCATAATTTTACAACAATTTATTTTTTCATTCTTATTTTTGTTTTTCTTGATTATTCAAGAAATTAGATGGATGAATATTAACTTCACCTGTATTTTTATCTTGCAATAACTCTTCTTCAAATTTCCATTTTCCATTTGTTAGTAAATATCGTCATATTTGGGATAAAGCTAGATCATGCGAAATAACAGAAATGAAAGAATACAGCAAGTTTTTCAAATGTACTTATAATTCCTTTCACTTACTTAGAATATATTTCAGCATTTCTATCCTTTTTATTTTATCAATATACAGGGTATCCACACTTATCGTGATCCAATAGCTAATTTCTAAATCGTTAGAGATAGACATATAGTTCCAATCGTAAAAATGTTTTAAATGAAGGGAAACATTATAATATATGTTTTTTGAGTTAATAAATATATTCCTGAAAAAGTTACGACTTCTAACTTTTTATACGGTCCCCCGGTCCTATCAGTCATATTTAGTAAAATATTTTTGACACTCTATTATTTTAAACAAAAAAGTCCCATTCTTTTGCGACTAAAACTGACCGAGTTATGGAGCTTTGAATATCGCTGACTTAGACCACTTTACACCATTTCAATAGCCGTCTTGAAGAGGATCTACCAATCAATGCACAGCACTTGCTCGACGAGGCCGCTTATTGGTTTAAAATCATGAAATTCGGAGCTCCAGAACTCGCTCAGTTTTAGTAGCAGAAGTGGACTCTTTTTTGTTTAAAATGTTAGAATGTCAAAAATATTTTACTAAATATGACTGATAGGACTGGGAGACAAAATAAAAAATTAGAATTAGTATTTTTTTCAGAGATATATTTAGTGACTCAAAAAAACATATATTATAATTCTTCCCTTCATTAAAGCATTTTTCCAATTGGAACTATATGTCTATGTCTAACGGTTTAGAAATTAGCTATTCGGCCACGATAAGTGTGGACATGCTGTATAATTAGATTTTTATCTATATGAATTAAAAAATCTTGCAGTTTATCGCTGAGAAAATTTATCTGAAAAATTTACTTTGAATTTGAATGTTTTTTCGCACCGTTTTGTATGATAAAAAAATTCAAATAATTAACCATCTGAGTAAAAGGTTCTTAAAAGATTTCTATTTGAAACAAGTCACATTAATTCTCATATGAAGTAAGCTATTAAGTAGCTCTAAATGCATATATTCTGCAGGTTATCAGTTAATAACGATATATTCTTAAAAAATTTCAGACAGCAAAAATCTAGCTGACACTGATCGAAATACAGGTTGGTCATAAATTATAGAATCCATTTCAAAAATTAATTAAATAAGACTAATAATGTTAGAAATACGTTTTTTTACATGAGAGAGCAAATATAAAAGTTTTTTTTTTTTTTTAGAAATAGACGTTCCATTACGGCGTTCTAAATTTGCTACAGCGAGAGATTTCCATATGCACTGGCTACCAATCAGCGGAAGCCGATGAGCGTCTTTTGGTTTCCTTTTTTAGTTTAGTTTTTTTTTTGTTTGTTTTTAATATATATCTCGAAAAATATTCAGTTTTCGTGAATTTAAAAATTAAAGAGCGTAAAATTCAGCATGCTTTTTTTTCTTATAGATTTAAAAGTTTCGCAGACAATGCTTTTCAAAAATGGGAAATATCCAATAATTTACCACCCAATAGACCACCGTAACGGCGCGTTACATATCTGGAAAAAATATTTTTTTTAATGCGCTCTCATTTAAAAACAACCGTAGTTGTAACATTATAAACTTTTTTTTAATATTAATTTTTGAAATGGGTTCAATAATTTATGGCCACCCTGTATTTTATCGATAGTATTGAGAATATACAGTTTGCATTAAGTCAAAAAGAATAATTCACTCATAATTACCATCTCCATCATGTTGGATGCCGAAGGCAAATGTCCTGCATGCCTTTCTCTACCTAAGGCCACTTTTTCCCTGTATTCATTGTGCAGTCTGACGACGCGGTCTTTGTCTGCATCGGTCACTCCCGTGTCCAGGAGCTTGCAGTTCCGGTTAGGCGGCAGGCAGTAGCTGTGCAAGGGTGTGAACTTCAAGTACTTGCAGTTATCACAAGCAACCACAGCGATGAACGCCAAAAATACCACCACTTTCATTTGGAGAGCCATCATTTTCTACCTGAGAAAGATTACAGAAATTAATATTCCTTAAAAAGCTGTCTATTTTTCGTGAATAGGTCATGTGTGATTATCCCTCGTCGCCAGAGGGAGTTTTGTCGTTGACAGCACTTTTGTGCAATTATCTTATGCAATGCTTCAAAAATTATGATATTTGATAGACAGCTACTCGAGATCCAACAGAGATAAATAGTAATCCATTATTTAAAATATCTCTAGGAATGTCACATATGGCATTGTTTACGCTCGGTTAAGCACCCGCTGGTAAATTTCTGAAGGCTCCATTAAGAGGGAACAAAGCAGAAAGAATGTTACTATCTATCATTTGTGAATTCGATGTCAACACAAAACCCACACGTTATAAATCGACCTTAACCTATTTTTTTTTACTTTGCCGTGCACGAGAGAGACAAGGAGAAAGTATTCACCCAAAATATACAAAAAAAAAGTATTTGAAAAAAATTCAAATTCTAAGGTTTCATAAGTCTACACGGTTTAGACCTCCCTGATACAAAAAAAACTAGACAGATAAAATTTAGTATGTGGCCTCAACACAAAAACTATAGGTTTCTATCATATTTGGGGTGAAATTCGCTAACTGGAAGTCTGTCTGTCTTAATAACTCAAACATAACTCCAAAACGCAGCGAGTTTGAAGGCTGAAAGATGGCATATGGCTCCATCACCAGAAACCGTGGAGCACCATCAAATTTTGGACTAAATTTGTCAATGAGTAAACTGTCTATATGTTTATGATATGTTATACTATATTTGCAGTCTAAATGGAAGAGTAAGCGCCAAGATACCAAAAACTCTTTTGGGATGTATCTAAAAGTGGGACTTAAGCGGAAAAAATTACTTTGAATAATTTATAACGTTTAAAATGGTTTAAACTTGTTTACCCATGTTTCAATCTAAGCTCTCTCTCTTTCATAGGAGAGAGAAGATTTTTCATGAGCAATGTTTATTCAATTCCCTTCGTGTGTTTTATTGGAAAATACCGAGGTTTTTTCCTACAAATTTTGAAAATAGCTATATTTCACAGAATTCTATATCAGTTTAATAAATTTGAATTTCTAGATTACGACTGATTTGAAACTAATAAAGGCTATTATCACAAAATAAGGGCTATTTTGGGATTAACTTCGCACCGTGGATGACACCGGACCAACAAATGATCATTTTATTAAAGATGATCAATCCTACCAGGTCCACAGACACGGTTGATCTCCGGTAGAATAGAATCTCAAAACCGTGACAACCATCAGACCACGCACATATCCTTTGAATAGAGTTTCATATCACAGAATCAAAGTTTCAAGTTTCAGTTAAACTAGCTGCGTGGCCTGGTGATGCACGGACTATTCGAATAATGCGTCATTCCCTGGCGGAGAGAAGAAGTGAGGTCACGTGACACATACCCAACATTCTCTTCTAAATAAATAAGGAGAAAAGACCAGTTCAAACATTCCGTCTGCGTAAACGCGTCAAAATTGACATATTTTTTTTAAAAATCACAAAAAATACAAAAATCACTATTTTGTTAATATATATATATACCTCGTCGTGGCGAAGTGAATGGCCTATCCGATTCCGCAATTATTTTTTTTTGTCTAACTTTAGTACGGAGGGAAGGAGATAACTTGGCGTTGCTCGGGATCCATATTTTTTCATATGCCCGCCTCCAGTTTATATATGCATGAAGCAAGATGCCCTGCATAAATGAAATCTCAAAGCACACAACACCATCTATATTTCATTGTTGAATTGTTGAGGAATTCGTATGGCATTGTTGTATCTTTCAACAATGAAAGAGAAATACGCAATTAAATATTTGTTTAAACAATGAAAACGGTGATTGAATTGCGCTGCAACAGTGAAAAGTATTGTTGTTAATAAGTTTTCAATCAATATCTTTTTCACTAATGTAATTTCGAAATTTAAATGGTCAAAATAAATTCCTTGAATTATCCCCCGTCTTTCGGTACTTTCCGCGCGCTTCTCCGTTCAGCGGTTCGTGAGGAGATAGCCTCACATACGTACATACATACATTACAGTCGAATTTTAATAGTGTAGATTAGTGGATATTGAAACAGAGGGATTTTAACTATGCTCATTCAGTAAATAACATATGAAGTGAATCACTTCTTTCCTTGAGAGTATACTTTTCTTAAAAAGAGAGAAATTCATACCAGACAGTTTCCAAAGAACTTGAAAACACCATCCACTATGTACTAGCTTCGAAATCCTGGGAACTTATATATGAGTTGTTAACAAAAACAAGGAAAGTTAACTTCTTGTTCTTGACATTCGATTGATTAAAAAATGAAGAAAACCACATGTTTTTGTCATTTCTCAGCAAATGCTCCAGGATCATTTTACTATTCAAATGTCGATTTGATGTTCTTGCCCTTGGAATGGTAAAAATCTACTAATAAAAGATAACCTTTATAGCTTTTTGTAGAATGAACTGGCACAATGTAATGGAATTAATATATTAATTTAAAAGTTATGTGTGCTTTTAAATATCGATTAGCATTTTCAATTGTAAGCTTAAAATAAAAATTGCTTTCCCCAAATTCAAATTAAAATTTTAGTGGCAAATTTTTTTCAGTGACGAGATTTTTTTGGTTGATTTAGATATTCGAAAATGGCAGAGATTAGTTTAATGTAATTTCGGTGTATTTTTACCGGTGCTAGAATTATACAATTCTATAAAGTTGTGCGTTCCTGTTGGCAGTGCCATATCTTAATAATTTCAGAACTAACTTGTCAATTAATCACTGAATTTTCATTCGTTTTGATTCAGTACGAGAGGTGCCATCCAGGAGTGATTTTCAGAAAAAATTGAGTACAAGATTCCATATTAAATGTAATAAGGAATTATCAAATAATAAAAATTAAAAGAAGTTTTTTTGAAAGTACGCTTTTATTATTGCATTAAAATGTAAGAACAATTTCTTTTAATTAAAAATATGGCAATCAAGCAGAAAATTGCAGAATCGTGAGACGCTAGATACATTGCAGTACGGCAATTAAGCCACAACGAATATCAAAAGAAAGAAAACTCTTAAACATTCTTCAAAAATCAAAATCTATTAACAATGTGATAATAGTCTTTATTTCCTTAAAACATTTTTTGACCTCCAGATTTTTGATAAAAGGAAATTCTATTCTAGATTTCAATTTTCTAATAAAAGAGTGTTTTTTAAAAACTTTTTTATTTTTATTATCCAATAATTATAATTATTATCTTCTTATTTCCCCTTAAAATTATCTAGAAAGTGCTACGTCAGAGAAAAAATGCATCCATATTGAAAAGATTTGACTTTTTTAAGCACGAAGCAGTGATGGACAAGAGAGTTTGTGTCGTTTTGTGTCTCTCCAAAGAATGAGAAAAGTTTCATTATATTTTTAAATTTATTTAAACATTCATACAAAAATTCATTAAATCAATAATATGTGATCTCACATTTTCATTCATTCATTTAATTTTACTCAAATAAAAAAAAATTAATATTGCGTTCCATGCCCGGAACTCTCAGAAAATTATTTTTAACTTACTCTTAACTAAAGTTTTTTTTTGTACTTTTAACTGGAACTTTTTTATAACAGTTTCAGCCAGTTACTAAGGAAATCCAACACGAAGGCTCTCCTCTCGACTTTCTCGTATACTCACACAATGTGGCACGTTTTCCATTCGGCTTCGTTGCGAAGAGAACAGAATCTAGAACGCATTTTGGACCTCTTTACTAACATCGGATGGGTCTAATATTTGACACCGATTTACAATTTCGGTTATAAAATCATATGCCATATATCATCCATCTATCTAGTTGCTATTTTCAATTATTGTGTTCAAATTTCACATGCCCATGGCCGGACAAACACACTTTTCATAGACAGATTTCGTCTGAAATTTGATAGGGATTTGGTCCAAAATTTGTCACCGATCTATAATTTTAGTCATAAAATCATATGTCATATATCATCCATCTACCTAGTTGCGATTTTGAGTTATCGTGTTCAATTACACATGCCCATGGACGAACAAACACACTTTTAAAAGACAGATTTCGTCTGAAATTTGATTGGGATTTGTTTCCAAAATTTCATACCGATCTACAATTTCGGTTATAAAATCATATCCCATATATCATCGATCTATCTAGTTTTGATTTTGAGTTATAGTGTTCACATTACACATGCCCATGGACGGACAAACACACTTTTCATAGACAGATTTCGTCTGAAATTTGATTGGGCTAGTTCGCCTATATTAGAGTTTATAACTTTTAATGATTCAGTTATATCAAAAGATGCAACATATGTAGGATGTTATTTTTTAATTAATATTAATAATTTGTAAATAAAGCTATTTGTCAGACGAAGTTATTTCCGCTTTGAATTTCTTTTTAACGTAATAAACTGTCACTGGGGCGGGGGGGGGGGGATCTGAAACTTCAAACAAATGACTATTATGAAATAAGTAAAATGTCATGAAAAAATGGATTTTTCGTTTATTTTTTAAATAAAACAATTAATTCCAAAAATCAAAAATAAAATAGAAATGTATCCAATATGAAATATTAATAAAACGATCATCTTTATATGCATAAATTCAAAGTTCTAAGTTTCCAGTTCGTAAATGAAATTTAAAGTTCAGAGAGCAGTAAATGAAAGCAGTTTTTAGCTGCTTATGCTCAAATGTTAATTTGAAATTGTTGTTACAATTTGTAATGCCCTTTAATTTTCATAAAGTGGTATAAGAATAAAAAAATGACTTTTTCGAAATAAAAAAGTAATAAACTCTATAATTCGAGCAAATATTAGACAGTCTTTAAAACATCATCAATCATATGCAACCAGAAATCATTGTAAATTTATTTATAAAAACATTTATAACAACGAAAAGCTTTTTCAGTTCTTTTTTAATTTGATGTTTCATTATCTGTTTCAGTCTGATAGTGATATTCTAATTGAGTTTGTTGAAGGATTTGTAAAGCATGAATAATTTGAAACAGGAATAAAAGTTTGATAAAATTCCGCAAAAAAAAAAAAAAAAAAAGCCGCATGGCATTAAGTTTAATATCAGATGAAAGGTCACTTTTCACATTTCAAAACGGAATAGAAGTAGTTTACGCATAAAACGAGTTTAAAATGTTTGAAAATTGTAAAAAAGCAGCATTTATCTTAAAATAATCAATTAAAAAATAATTTAAAATTTAGAGGAAAAAAAATTTTCTTGGTAGTGAACTGCGAATCTTTTTGCTTAAGCCAACTGCGGTACACTCCGCCTTCAACACCCGGTAAAGGCGAATTGCTTCCATGTCATTTCGCTGAAGGGGATCAAAAGGGATCAACTTATCCCCCTCCTAGAGGAAACAACGTTTCGTGACCTTGTCCGCGAGGGGTGTTGTCCATTCAGTGATCTTCACCGATTTCAGAGCACTAGATGATGCTTTCAAAAAGATTTTAAAATTCACTGAAATAACGTACAGAGCTAACACTAATAACATTAGAAAGGTGAAAACTCGCACTTTAAATAGAATAAAAATAATCTTCGGGCGTTAATTACTTCGGAAGTTATTCACGAAAAAAGTACCGAAAATGGACAAAATTTGCTTAATTTTTAAATAGTTAAAATTTGAATAAAAATTGAAAAAAATGGCTCCGAATTGCACATTCCCACCCTCCAAAGTATACCTGTACCAAATTTGGTATCTCTGGGTTCAACTCTGTGTTCTGTAGACCGCAAACAGACAGACAGACACACAAACATTCATCTTTATTAGTATTAGAGATATTTGATTTTTGATTTAAAAAAAAAAAACATTAACAAAATGCCTACTGTAGTTCAAAACATGAATATAATGAAAATCTTAAAGAATAATTTCTAGTAATTCATGTTCAAGGTATACTAAAATTAAACATAGAAAATATCATGAGTTTTCATAATCAAAACATAAAACACACTTAAATGTCTGTAGCCTTAATGTTTTAACTCTTACCCCCCAAACGCCAAAATGACTTATTATTTTTTTAATTTGAAAAACCACTCATATAGTTAATGTAAAGATCGCACTGTTTTAAGGAGGCTTTTTACAATTTTTCCTTTATTTATTTCTCGTAAAGAAATAAGTACTGCTGGAAAGTTCCCGCTTCACTTCACACCTGAAAGGAATATCATTGAAGGATTTTAGGCTTTCTGAATAGCCTATTCACCAATTGTTTTACCTTCAGTTACAGTGCTTCAGTAACACTGTGCGTTTTACAAGCATTTAATTTTATTACCTCTAATATAAATGACGCCATACAAAAGTCACTTTCGGTATATCGGTAACTAGAACATCGAATAGAGTTACTTGATGGAAAAATGAATCACGCGTCACATTCTTCTCATTTAATGTTCACCTGTTGTTTTGCAACTGAATGGAGTGATGCAAATATCAAATATCATTCCTTTTAAAAGCTGTAAATTTAAATGCATACGTAGTTTAGGATATCTGATGCTCCTATTTTCGCACAACTCTGAATGCAGGAAAATAGTAAAAAAAAGAAAACTTTACCATTCAGAGTAAGTATTGCGTTGACGTGAAGTATGCAGATGTTAGCTCGACAACAGGTGGTTAATTGTCAAATCTTTTTTTGAATTGTGCACACACATACAGTGAAACACTTTTAAAGAAACAGGTAAAAAATTTAAAATATGTTTCGCCTTTTTATTTCTTCTTGGAACTAAGAATTTGTCTTTCTTTGGCTATAAATGCGAATTTTTGAAAGCAAGTTCTATCCAAAACGGGATTGACAAATTGCTGACACTCTCATGTGAAAAAATATTAATAAAATAAAATTTTAATAATTTCATGGAGTTTATCCATCTAGAATAATCTAGTAAACAAACTGTATCACAAGATTGCTATTTAAATATGCTGAATTTTTTTAAAAACTTTCGGAAAATTAAGACTGATTTGTTTTTGAAAAATTTTACAATTAAATGTATTTTACTCAAAATTTAAATTAATTTTTTTAATTGCACTTAATTATTTTTTTATTTGCAAATTAAGTTGATAAAGCTTCATTTACAATAAGATGTTTAATTGGTGTGTTTTTTTATATTCAAATAACTGAATCCATTTGAGCAGATTTAAAAAGTCCATATTTATTGTGGCAATTTTTTTTATTTAGGCACAGTATTTCATTTATGTCACCTATTTTTCACCAGAACAAGTTCTGGAGTTTAAATATCCAGACTAGGCTATCTAGATAGAACAGGTTAAGGGTTTAATATTCGAGCTAACTTTTAAGCACTTTCGACTTAATGAGTATTTTTGTATTTTTCGAAAATTAAAACCGAGTTTAGTTTCCCAAAAGATACATCAAGCCTCAAATTCTTGTCTTGTTTGTCTATTTCAAAGGCCTCTATATGGCTATTTACACATAAATGATTATAATTAAATTAGCATTTATTTTCAGTAATATTGTATATATTTGATAATATTTTTTGGCAACGTTAAAATTTACACAAAGACATCAGAAGTACAAGGAAAATTGTTTAAAGGGAAATATATAATTGCACTTCAATTTAGATAATATGCACTTGGTACATTGAACCATAATTCGGATACTTTGCACTATAATACGAATTCTTTGCACTATAATTCGGAAACTTTGACTTATATTTCGAATTCTTTGCATTTTAATTCGGATACTTTGTACTATAATTCGAATATTTTGCACTATAATTCGGATACGTTGCACTCAAAATCAATTTTTATGGCATTGTTACAAAAATTTTAAATTAGGCAGATTGCTAACTAAAAAAAGGAAATAAAAAATATGCATATTATAAAAAGGTTTATTACAAAAAATGAAAAAGGTTTAAAAATGTATAAAGTACGAGTGAAAGCTACTTTTGGCACAAAGTAAACGAACATAATTGAGAATAACGAAATTATAAAAAAAATACAATACTAAACAATACTGATTGCATTAAAAGAGCATTCTTGGCTCTAGTGGGCCGACCTCTTTTAGGTTTCTGCCCAAGAAGTGGACATATAGATTCGTTTGGCGCTTTCTCCTGCCCCATACGTATTATGATGCCAAAGCTATGTTCAGGAATATATTTTTTTGAATAAACAGGACAAGAGTATGTGGAAACAGAACCGTTGCTGCCAGGGGTAGATACTGTAATTTTCCTACACATTTATTGTATTCAGTTTTATATAGATCATGTGAGGTATATATGAGATATGCCCATTCAAGCGAATGGACCACTTCTGCATTTGTATTCTGTTTAAACTGTAAAGATGGCAAATGAAACACAGATTGGTTTCCGTTTCTTTCTTCTAAAATTTTGACTTCTAATTTTTCCCACTGATTTAGTTTTGTCCAAATCTTTGTGGGGAGATACAAGCCATTTTACATACGGTTTCATATAAAATGGTTTGTAATTCGGATTAACTGGATTACGTTCATTTCACAATTTTTCACAATAGCATTTCAAACACTTCAAGGAACTGACCAACAAGGAGACACTCACGAAATGTATTTTTCATTATGCCTGTAATGTCACGTAGTTTGCCATTAATATTTTTAACTATATGAAAATAGCACGTCAATCGTCGAAAGGGAAGGTCGAAAACATCTCTGAAGCTGTTAGCTATTACGCTGCTGGCAACAGTCAAAAAGATTTTCAAATTCCACTCAGTTTCATTTATTTTATAGAATGAGTCTTTCACAAAATTAAATCGTTCTTCCGCTGGTATGGTATGGAAGTTTGGATAAGGGGTGTCATCTCGTGTGTCGTCCTCGTCATCTAGCCGCATGTAAAAATTTGTAGGTCCGTCCAAAAGTAGTCCTCGAATTGCTTCAAAACGGGTCATTAATATAAATAAACTAAACTAAACACAATGGATTTAAATTCATACCTTCAAAGTGCTGTTACTTTGAGTTTAGTTATTTTAATTATTGTCCCGTTTTTGAAGCAAAAAGAGGATATTTGGGGACGGATCTCGCCATTTTGAACCGTGGTCGGATTGCAAGGACAACACCTGAGCTGGCACCCCGTCTCCAAACTTCCGCACCACACCAGCGGCAGAACGGTTGGCCTCTACGTATGATTTGACGTGCAACAGGCCCAATACACGACTGATCTTTAGTGGAATCGGGTTTCAAACCTGAAGCTCTCCGGCTCCGAGGCCGACAGTTTAGCACTAGGCCAAAGCGGACTCATTTTAGTTTGAAAAGATACAAAAATTAGGTATAGAAGCAGTGATATTCTCTCAAAATAGCTGTGCCAGGACTCTCTAACCTGGGTCAAAAATCGCACTGTTTTAAGGACATTTTCACAATTTTTTCTTGCTTATTTCTCGTGAAAAAAATCAGTGCCAGAACGGTGTTCCGGCTCCACTGCACCCCTATACAGAAGCAACGATGCACGGTGCACACGCACGAGTCGCGGCAATGAACGGCGCAGAGCCATATTATCAATCAGCCAGTGTTACTAATTTGACGGATAAAATTTCTGGCCTTGAATTATTCTCTGACTTTTTCCCTTCTGAGATGGTAAATCCCCCAAAACAGGGTTGATTTCCCCTATTGGCAACACTCCAATCAATGCAATGTTGCCGACTGCAAAAATTATGTTGTATTTAGTTTATTCAAAGTAGAAACATCAGTTTTATAGTGGAAAGTAATTAAAGCAAGTGATAATATTTTTTCTTGAGTGCATCATATTTGTTCAAAGTTCAAACATTTTTTTTCATGCTGAATAAATTTAATTATAGTGGAATAATTTCGACCCTCCTCCCCCCTCTCTCTATGGGACTGAGCATAAGCCTCTTGCTGTATTTTGAAGAGTCTGACTCGTGGTCAGAATCCTTTACACTGACATGCAAGTAACTCGTCAAAAGATATCAAAAATTAGAAGCTTTGATCCGAGTTCCTTTATATCCCAGAAGAACAATATTGAATGCTCGCTGCGTACCTAATGTGTATCGCGTGACAATTTATTGACTCCATTGTCTTGAAGATATTCGTCGATATTTCAGAAATGTTTCGTTTCACAGGTTTGGGACGATGAGCTGGCTTCCATTGCCCAAAAGTGGGCGAATCAATGCGAGTTCAAACATGACTGTCCTGACTGTCGGAAAGTCGGTAAAACACCTTCATTTCAATTTTACTCCTACCAATTATAAATATTGTACCAAATGCGCAATATTTACATAACTAAATGAGCATACATGTACAGTACACTCCTGTCAGCCGTCCAATTAAGTATTATCAACCGTCAGAACTTTTACTTTCCCCTTTCAAAATGCAACAAAACATTTACATTCGTGAATTAAAAAAATAATAATTAAAATTCTTTGCGCACGAAATCGCGGCTAGTATATATATATATATATATATATATATATACTTGTACAACACATATATATGCTTGTTTACTTTGTTTCTGTATGATCATATATAACAAGTTATTTATAGATTTATATTAATATATATATATAAATATATAATATACATTTTATATGTCTTGTTTATTTTGTTCTGCATGTTCGTATATAATAGGTTATATTTTGGTTTATATGTATATATAGTTAAATATTTTACAAACAATTAAAACTCAAATAACATTTTCAGTATATACATCTATTAAACCAATAATTTAAATTAAATATAAAATAATGTTACCTAATTAATAATCATACGATGAAATACAAAAAGATAATTAGATTATAAACTATTACTATGAAAAAGACAACCCAGATTTGGAATTCCAACAATCTAATGCCAATCTATCTTAGGAATCGATTGTGTAGCATTCAATTCGAATTTTAAAGGCGCCAACCTTCTGCAAAGGCAAATTGTTGGAAAAAATTCAAAAAGTATAGGAGTAAATCTCCAAAATATTTCAATATAAGAACGAGAAAAATAGCTAAATGCTTACCAATTCAAAGTCATAGCAATTATAATGCCAAGAGCTATATACGAAATACAGTTCCGCATTTATAGTGAAAATATTATAAATAATTAGGTTATATATACTATACTAAAACATCATTAGTAAATTACACTATAAATTTAATTTGTAAACTCATTATAGCAACTTATTTTAGAATGAGAATATACTTTAAATAATATGATGCAATCTTAAAGTTAAAGGATATATATATATATATATATATATATATATATTCCTTGAAATTCAAAACTTTAAATGCACTTTTTTGTTCGAAATGTCAATAAAAAAATCTGTAAAAATCATCATTTTAAAAATTTATTCAAAAATATCCAACAGAACTTGTGATAAAGACAAATATATAATTAAATGACTCTTAAATAATAAATCGCCTATAATTTGAATTTAAATACGCAAATGCATTCATATAAAGGACTCTTATTGTGTGTTGTTCTATTTTTAAGACTATGGGGAAATATGGACGATACGGCGATGCCGATCATTTTGTTTTTCATCGTAATGACACTAAATTTTTCATTGGGCCATTCCTCCCGAAGACCATAAACACAATTTGTTTAAATCTTTAGCAAAAAATTATTTGCTTTTGAAAGGATTTTTTCATGTAATTGAAATTTCAAGGCTGATCTGCAATTGTTTAATTTCAGATTAAAAAATTTAGTTCTTTTTTTAAATTGTGGCGATTAAGACTTTTTTTGGGGGGGAGCTTCGTTTCGAAAGTAATCCTCTTTGATTTTAAAAGAGTACTACTTCTGACATTTTTAAAATTTTACTGGAGGAGGAAAAAACAAAATTATGGTCTAAGTTTCTCTAATGTGTTTCACAGCAAAAAATGAACCTATTGACAAACAAAATATATTACAATTACTAACCTTTGCAAAAATTCAAATTTAAATCTTGCAGAATGCCCCTTCTAACATCAAACAGTATAAACGTTTCAGAATTTCAAGAAATAAATTATTATAAAAGCAGGAATAAGAATGAAACTTGGCTGAAATTCAAAATCTATTTATTTGTGAGTAAATTTAATTTTTAAAAAAGCTAAAAATTAAAAAAATAAAATATATTCATTCTGAACTAAAACCAAATTTTAAAACCGAAAAAAATCAGTAAAATTAATTAGAAATACATATTTAAAAAATATTGAAAGTGCGGAATCAAGAAAATACAATGTATTTGTTAACTCTTGTTGAATCTTTAAGCTAGTCAAATAGTACATTAATTGAAATATTCACAAAAATATTTCATCTCGTGAACCTTCAAAAAATATTCACGGTGACATATCAGCAGTTAGACTCATCTTCAAAGAAGCAAGCAGTGCTATAAAAATATTACTAGAATATAATTGAAATACAATTTTTCAAAAATAGATTTACCTTCAAATAGTCCAAACATGTAGCTGTAATTATCCGAATTGTATTTTAGAAATTTACAGTCCTTTTTCTTCGGTGAATGACTTTAAACAACAGAAATCGAATATGTTTTAACAAGCCAAGTTCCCGTTGAGGCAACATAAAAGTGAATCCGAAACCTAAAAACAGTCAATGAAAAAAAAATCAAAAGCGCGCAGTCGAACCATATGTGAAATAAAGGGGGGGAAGGAACATTAGTTGGTTTTTACCGCAAAACAGGACCATCCAAAAATCCAGTTGTGGCCAAGTTCTAAGACAGAAAGAATAGCTGTTTGCATTCGTCCCTTATGACACTTAGTTGTACTCAAGGAGAGAATTTTAGTGCTTTTCAAAACAACATAGTTGGTTTTGCAGCCCCATCCTGTGTCTGTCTTACTTTTTCATTCATTTTCGGTCTTCTTTTCTCGTTTTTATCTTTTTTCGTTAATGATCGAACTCTCATTAATGATCCACTCAGAGTGGAGAAGTAAGCAAATAAGAATAAGAACAAAAATAGGATTTTTAAAATAATTTTATTGAGTTCTACAACTCTGAAGACCTAAAGGACGAGACGCCACTGATTTTAAGTAAAGCTTAATAGTACACACAACGCGAAGAGCAAATAATTCAGTATTCTGGTTCAATATTAGGCTATGTTCCTGTTATACCTTAAATTTTCATTTTATCAAGTTGCCCTTCCATTCTTTATCAAATCGATAGTCGCAACTATCTGCTGATGAAACTGAGTAACAGTACGCGCCATTGGAAATTTTTTCCATCCATGATGATTGGATGATGTACCGTTAGACAAATATTTGCATTTCGAGGTGTTTCTGTGTTGAACAAACTTGCATTTCTTCAGTAAATATCTCCATATAAATTTGTGAGCAGCCCATTGAAATTTAAAAATTAACATATCTCCATAAATTTTGAAGATAGAATCGTGAAACTTAGTTTATACATAGATGAGTGTAAGAGGAACACTTCACTCATTGACACTTTTGTTCTACGGGGAACGTATAAAGATTTAATTTTTTTAAAACTTTTTATGCTTAACTTCCACAGAAGCCAAAGTGTTTTCACACAAATTCCTACCTTATTTGATGAAACTTTGTAATTGGAAGTATGTGTCTAAGCGCAATATTTAAGGAAATAAATGCTTGTTCCAATTTTTTGGGACACCCTGTATATAAGTGTGGAAGGACTGCACAGAAATCACTAAGCAGAGGACGGTAGACTTCACTGTATTTTAGAATGTAAATATCAGTAACACACATGATTATTAAACATGTTCATACCATCTTATTCTCGAAATATATTTGCAAACGCGGTTCAAAATTTTATTGTTTTAGTTTAATTTAATAACTGAATTTTATATTTGGAGTTTAATATAATATCAATGTTTTTAATTTCATATATTCTTTCATGTGTTTCATTTCTACAAATTAATCTTTTCTTTTCTTTTTTTTTGCAGCATTTAATTGGGAAGGCATAGATTAAAATCCTGTTGCAACATTCAGGTGCAAATTGATTTACCTTCGATTTATGAAGACTTAAGAGAATATGTAAAAATGCAATCCAATAATTTTGCTGAATTGATAAATGGTTAAGTAATAACAAAATGTAATATGTATTTTTGTTCAAAGATGTAATAAATCTAATCCAAAAATCTTCTCTAAACTGAGTGTTGTAGCTTTTATTCCTGTGGTATTTGATTTTCTGTGCTTTTTCATTGGTAAATAAGTTATTTAATAACCATGGAAATACCTGTACATTAACATCATTGGTAATATGAAAAATTGACGACTCTTAAGGCAAGTGAGAAAAAGCTTTTCACAACAACATGTCTTTGTATATAATTAGAGAATTTTATATCCTTAGAATTAAAAAACAATGAAAAACCATAACATTCAAAACATAAAATAGCTCTCGTCTTTCAATTAAATATCATCCAGAATTATAAATTCGTCTTTTTGTTAGAATGTGAATAAGTAATTTTTTATAATCTGAGCTGATAAAACTAGAGTCTGAATCATATCAGCAATTCAAAACACTTTAACGAGGATTAGATTTGATTGAGACATTGAACTGATGAGATAATGAGGACTAAAGCTGGTCAGCCACGACCGCTCCACTCCATGGCATTCCACTTCTTAGTCCATCCATTTAAGCAAGTCATTTACGACCTCTACGACCGCTCCACTCCACGACATTCCACTTCTTAGCCCATCCATTTAAGCAAGTCTTTCACGACCGCTCCACTACCCGACCTTACATCCATCGATTACCAATCACTCCGATCCTCCCTAACCCCCCACATACGTCCTACTTCCGCCGGTGTTTGTTTATGGCCCGGCAATCCAAATGAAGTTATGGATATCCGATCCAGTTGGATACCCAACATTTTGCTCAAAACCGCTCTCATTCTGATCGGGTTTTCACATTGACGAAAGGTTTTGGCGTGGAGCTGTCGAATATGCGTGGCATAGAGAAGTCGCGAAAGTCCAGCCTAAAAGCGGTAGGTGTTTTAAGTGCCAAAAGCGAAAATATTGGAATATCGTAAAAAATTGTTCACGCTAACAAAGGAACGTTCTTACTAGCGACATCTTTACGCGCTCTTTTGAACTACTTAAATGACTGCCAGACATTTTTAAACTTTTTTTATCATAAACCATTGTTCATTTGACAATATAAAGCGAAAAACAGTTACATTGTTTCCAAATTTAGTCTACAGTTCCAAGGCATGTTCCCATTTTGGTATGCGACTAAATAAGATATTTACTATGGACAGAGTAGAAAAAGAGACAAAAAAATGTACTGAAAAGTTTCATAGAATGCTGCAATTTTTTCCATATTCTGAGTTTCAGTACCGCGATTAGTCATGTAACGTATATCTCAAGTGGCCTCTCTATGAGGACGTTCTGCTATCAACTCTCTTCGAAACCTCCGTGGCCAAATCGGCTAGCGCGTTCAGTTGTTACGCTACTTGAACACACACCGATTTGTGTCGATAGACCTGAAACCGGTCCGACCACATTCCTATAGTGGAATCATGAGAACAGTTAGAGCTTGCACACGTACCGACACCGGCTGTCGGCGATTGGCACTACGTATCGCCGACGCCGCCAGCTGCTGGAAGTCCCAGTGACACATGTAAACCTACTAGTCATTGGGCCTAGACAGCGCTAGAAATAAATATAAATTTGATGTTTTCACATTGATTTCTCTTTTAGGTTTGATTTACTTACAAAATGAATAAAAATTCATATTCTCTTGAATGTTGAAGTGATTGCTTCCCACAGTGTTAGATTATTATCACCAAGGATTTTTAATGTTAACACATTATAATTTAATTGTATTGCCAAGTCAGTTCTTAAGTTGTCCGCCTACGTTGAGAACCCATTTCCTGCCGAGTTCACGGAAGAGAAGCTGTCCTATAAGTAAGCAGGCTCTCGTCAACCCAATGGTACAATAATGGTGGTGCGGCTCTTAGCGCCCACTTCCGATGACAGGTCGTACCCCGTTGAAACGGGGGGTTGTTGCATGAGCCGCTCGTAATGGGGGCTATTATGCAGGAACCACAGTGCCTGACTATCTGTTGCGGCGGCCGGTCATTCAATAGTTACCCGGATGCTTAGACAGGGCGGGGTAATGTTCCTCTTGGTCTTATTAATGTAATCCCAAAACTTTTTATTTACTGGAACGATAATCGCAATTGAAATTAGAAACATTTTAGTAAAACTAAATAGCTGAAAATGGAAACGTAAACAAGTATTTGTTTTGAAAACAGTATTTTTGTTAAACAGTGCACAAAAGTACAGCAAGAAAGCGTTTTTCATTCTTTTCACATATTAATTCACTTAATATTTATTTCTGTTTAGTTGAAATCTAGAGATAGTTTAGTTTGAATTTAGAATATTATCAGTTTCAATTTCTTTATTTTTCATGGTATTATTGAAAATTTCGGTAATTCTTATTTATTTTTTAAAATATAGCGATAACCTAAATTATTATACAAACTACCAAAACTCATTTGCATTTAACCAGATTTGAAATACTTACCCCCATGTGTCTTTGCGTTCGTTTATCTCCCGAACACAAGCAATTTAAATTTGAATGACTATGCGATATTTTCCTGAATATTTAAATGCAACACAAAAAGGTCCTAGTCAGTCGGCGGTTCCCATTTGTTAAATTTGCAGAGATTGTGACTCTCAATTACTGAATTATTTCCATGGATGTTATTCAATAAAAATAAGTTATCGAGTCCAAGAAGTGTTATTTTTGTTTCAAAAAACACATCCTAAAACTTTTTGTATTTTCAAAACAATCTTTAATGCTGTCTTCTCGAAAAGATGAAGCGAAGAGCTTCACTTCGCTCTACACACTGGGGTAGAAAAAATTTGCTGATGTCTACGAAATTTCATATGCTTATTACATACATATTCTTCTATGACTAGCTGAAAGCCGTTTCTGTTTAAATATTTTACGAAGGTCAAAATAAATACGCAAAGAGGGATGTAATTAATAAGTAAAAACGTACAATTTCTTTTCTTAAACAACATTTAACTACTTTGAAAGTTTGTGGCGATCGACAAATTACCTTTTTCCCCAATATGCTGCATTATTTTGTTTGAATTGATATTTCATTATAATTATAAATGGCATAAATGCATTAAAACCAACAAAATACTCTTTTTATTCGCTAAGGAGCGCTGCAGCTCTTTCGGTCAAATCTTAGCAAAACTGGTTTGGCGGTTTGTTCCCTAGTGATTTCCTTTCGCCAACTCAGAATATAACAACCCTACTTAAACGCGTGGGGTCAACGATGAAACGGGGAATTGAATGTATATATGCTTGAGGCTGCTTCATCCTGGTTGAAATCGTTGTATAAAGGACTTCTGTTTATCACGATACAGTGAAACCTAGCAAAACGAGCATAATTCATTCCAGAAGCTTACTTGCCATGCAAGACAATTTTTCTCATAGAAATCAATTTAAAATACGATAATAATTTCTATGCCGAAAAAAATACTCAAAATATTTCATGGATAACGTTTATTCAAAGAAAATTACATATACGATCGTTAAGGAGCCTGAATCATCTTCATGTTATCTTTTATGCAGAAGCGACCAGCATGGAATGCGGATAGGATTTTCAGAAATGAAAAGCGGAATGAGTGCTAAACACGGACTCATGTACCTGTTCTGTTATCCTTATTAAAAGAAACAAGTCAATTACGTTACGTCATTGACTCAAATACTTCAGTCAACACGTTACGTCACACAAATACGTCACATCATTTGTTACGTATCGTATCAACAACTGTAAATGCATGGCAGAAAAATAGTTTTTAAAAAACCTTAAATATTACTGGAATCAAAAAATGAAAATAATCGAAGTCATTTGTTCCATTCAAAATGTTTATTACTAGAAAAAAGAAATCAAAACAAAAGATCTCATTCGCTTAACAGTTAAAACAGGTTACAGTTATCCCGAGAGAACGCGCGCCTCCTTAGCGAACGCTAAGATCGCTCAGGGGTCGTAGAATGACCCCAAACTGAAATTCAACCCTGCGCTGTAAAAAACATTATATTTTTAGTTGGAAAAATAACACTTTTGACTTTTAGACGTTAAGAATACAGTGCTTAACACGAATCAAATCTACTCCATTATTATCCACCAATAAAGCACGGATTTCTAGAGAGTCCGTTTTTCTTGCATCGCATTTACGTGAAAAGTTTTCTGCGCATTTCTCGATAAATATATTTGTGCACTCTACAATTAACTGCATCATGATCATGCATTGAAAAATAACTCCGAACTCTTCACAGGTCTTGTCACATATTTCGCTGGTCCTTTTGTTCCAGGTAAGCGAGACACAATATTATGACAAGGAGTACGAATACTCTGCATGAATTTTATTTTCCTCCGCTATAGACCATCTTTTGATGAAAACCATTCCAAGTTATTCACTTCTTCATTTCCAGAATCTCCGTCCTCTTCCGATTCCTTATTACGTTCGCTGAAACTGTCATGATCTGAAAGATTCTCTTCTAAAACATCCTCAGATCCATTGTCTTCATTGTCAAAGTCTGGATATTCGTCAGTTTCAACTTCAGCAAGAAGGTTACGTAAACGCTCAATTTCTTTTTTGTATGGAGTCGGCATAGTGAGCAACAGGTAAATACTTCATTTCGGAAAGGAGAGCAACGAACTGAACCTATCCGCTATGTGAAATAACTGGTCTGTGGAACAAACAGAGAGATGCGCGGGGTAATTCTATAATCCAAGTAACTGACCAAACCTGCATTAGGGGACAAAAAATCTGGAAATGCTTTCGAAATACCAAGAAAAGGCAGAGAGGAATGACTAACTATGCTACAGATCAGAAAGAAATGGACAGGTGCTTAGGTGGTGGTTTCCAAGGGTTTGGGAGTCCTCTCGGAGTAAAATTGCACATACAAGTACCAGTAAGTTGTAAGTTCCATCGTAACTCTTTATAGATTTCTTAGTGGAATAATTTTAAATTTTGTTTATTCTTTTTTCAATGTCTACGAGACGCCTTTAACATTTATAATTACATTATCGGAAATCAAATACAAGATTTGCAACAGTAAATCTTATGACTCTTAGTTCATTTTTATATATAACAATTATATAAGATCGAACAATATTATGGATAAAACATTATATGATATTATTAAATTCCTACATTTTACACTGTTTCAATACTGGGAAAAATATTGTATAATATTACTTCTTCAAATTTTAAGATATTGTATGATATTGGAAAAGATTGTCTAAGAACAATTTTGAGAAGGGTTAATAAAAATTGATCTTTCAGTGTATTACGAGACACCTTTAAGATTAATATTATTTTTGCAATATTGAAATCCAATACAAGATTCGTAACGATAATCATATCCCCGGTAGTTCAAAAATATTATAAAATATTCAGTGGCGTGCCTACATAAAATGGCGCCCAAGGCAAATACCCAAACTGTGCCCGCCCCACCCTTTCTTTTTTCTTTTGCAATGTGTTCTTCATTTTCTTTTAGGAAACTTTATGCCAGGGTGTGCAAAAAATAAAAGTGCAAATAAACTTAAAAATCAACATATAAAATTTTTTAAGTTGATAAAATTTACAAATTTTTTAACAAATTTTCGCTAAATTTTCACAGACAACTTGGTGCATTCTAACTTTAATCCTTTAAATATGGCTCAAATCAGAAAATCAAAGTTTTTTGTAAGAATCTTTCGACATATTAGAAAAATATAAATAAAAGGTGTATTCCATTTATCTCGTATTTCAAAAATAATTTAATATGTGTAAAAATCTCTTAATAAATAGAAAAAAATACAACACATATACGAATAAAAATTAAAAAGTTATATACGTTACTTTTTTACCCATAGGCAGTATATAAAAACTCTAAAAATTGAAGTAAATCTTTTGATAACACAGATAAAATCATAGAAAAGTCTTAGTGACTAATAATATTCATAATATAATTTCATACATATCTTTAAATACATTAATCAAAATTTACAACTTATTAAGTTTAATAATGTTTTATGTAGCGCCTTATGAGAAAGTTGAAATTCATTGCATCAAATTACGGGATAAGCTATTTCAGCGGAAAAAAATGCTGACTCAAATATGAATTAAAATTAAAACGTTAATAATTTATCTATGACATGTAAAATTGCACTTCATTATTATTTTAGTAGATATTATTTATGTACACGAAAAAAAGAGTCATTATTTCTGAAAAATTTTGAAGGCTTTAGGGTAGCCGAATATAAATTAACCTTTCTGGCTTTTAATGAAGCAAAAGTATTTATAATTAGATTACTTTAGTACTTAAATATTTGTACATATACTTCACATAAGGATTACAAACAAAAAAAATTACTGCCATATTTACATATTTAAAGAATTATTTTATGTTGGGTATTGGTAGTTTAATTATTTGATAGTCGTTGCAAATTTTATTGTGTTTTTTTTTAACTTTAAAATTAATTGGTGACAATAGCGTAACTCAGCGAGGAAAGAAAACGCTTTACATTACGGCAGAAATTGAATTTCTTTTCTTTATGTATTTTTCTCGTTAATTACTAAAGAAACCATTTTCATCTATCTTGATTTAAACGTCAATACAGACTGATAATTTTTACCAGGAATTGCAAAACTTTATGCTGTCTTTTTTTCCCTCTCAGTATTTTGTTTGTTTGTTTGCTTACTTTTGGCAGAACAACTGAATCTAAGTTTCTCGAAATAAAATTCAAAATAAACACAATTGCATTTTTGTCATACAAATTATTCAAATATTCAGTACTGAAAACAATGTGAAGACAGCGAGCTTACGTCTTTTAAAGTTGCTTGAGTGCTTTTACACTGCGCGAAAAATATGAGGGATTATTTCCAATTCTTCACTCTTTGCTGATTGAAAATAGGGATGGCACTTTTGAAAAATTTATCACCAATTTCTGAAGAAACTTATATCAGTCGGTATGAATCAGGCATACCGTGTGAAGCCATCAGAAACCCTGCTGAGATAATCATCATTAACCGTATTTCCTTATTTCCCACACCACCGAGACTCAAATCTGTAAAACGGACCTTCGTTTTAAACGAGTTTTTAATTTCATTCACAAGGGTTTGGGTCGGCAAATCTCTGAAACATAATATTGCATGTTATTTTGTCGCAGCTTGAGGTTTCGGGGTTGTGAAAACGACTGTATAGTTAAGATTTTCCCGCACTTTGTTGGAACCATTTCAATTTTTAAGAATCTTAGGATAAAGAGCTTCAAAAAACCTACTTTCCTTTCAAAAACAACCAATAGGATATTTAAATCTTGAACGAGATTTCTTCTGTTCAAGCACCCTTATTGTGGTAGTAGAAAGCGGTTTAGAACGATGATGGATATTCTCAAATGATGCTTAAAAGGTGTTTAACATAATTGTGAATGGGAAGCAGAAGAACGATGGATATTCAATTCCCTGAAATAATTAAATCACTAAATGGGAACGGGGCCTTATCTACTGAACTGATCTATTGCTGCTAATGACTACAGATATCCAATGAAAAGAAAAGCACATCAATCTTTCGAATCATTGAAACTACAACTTCCTTTCAAAATGTTTTCTTTGTACTTGTTGGGTTTCTTTCTCAAGCCTTAGAAATTGAATATCTGATAAACTGGACTACTATCTGAACTAAGCTTTCACAAATGTTTAAGGCTGATTGGTGTGCACATCCGATTTGTGTAGGATAAGATAACTGATAGTTGTTGGATATTGCACTTAGACCTAACATGATGCTGTAAATGTAATCAACGGCGGTTATGCTCAGCATTTTCCCTGGGAAACCGGAAGAGAACCTTACCTGCAATTAGAAAGTGCGGGATGCATGTGCGCAATACTCAACTACTATTAACGAGATTTCTTCTGTTCAGGCACTCTGATTGTAATAATAAAACGTGGACTGCTAGCTTAAAATCGAATAGTTGAAAAGGTTCTTAGAGGGAAATTATCAATTGCGATATTTAAACAAATACCGCTTTATTTCGTGGCCCCCTTTGGCTCGGGCCCTAGTGCGCCTTGCCTTTAATATTCGCCTGAGTGTGAGGGAGTTCGTTCCAAAATTGATATTAAAATATTTATTACTATTCAATCTTTGATTTATTTTCTAGTAAATCAAAACGAATTCTTATCATATCTTTTTAAGTTTAAGGCTTTAAACAGTCCAAATTGTTCTTGTAGAGAATACGGAAATGCGCATCATTTTCTTTTTACTTGTAATCACACGAGGACAGGTTTTAGAGAAGAAGCCGCTATCCTGGTATTTAATTTCAGTCGCATTCCTCGCCCTATAAAACTTTCAAGCATTTTATAAACCAGTGTAACAATATTAATGAATGAAGAAAAGAAATAAATTTCAAATAATAAAATAGAGGAATCAGAATGGTATAGTAAAAAAAGAGAAGTATTTCTTACTTTCACGCTCTAATCAATCATAATAGAGATGCGAACTCTTCCCAATCATTTTCTACCAAAGTCAGAAATAGCAAAAATATATCCTGTTGGGAAATTCTGCAATTTAAGCTAAGAAGCTTGCATCTTTTCTA
>BGPR01002997.1:135981-146184 GCA_013235015.1 Araneus ventricosus
TTCATAACTAGTATTACTCGAGCTGCCTGTCTCTACTTTACGAGACTAACAAGTGATATTGGCAAACTCGCTTTCTGTGCATAACATATCCAATAAGGTTCGAGACCATTTTGTACACTAGTATATCTGTATACATATTTTCATATACATAGTTCTGTTGTTTTAAGTCGTTGTCTGACCATTTCTACAACGATGCAACCATTATCTATTACCTCCCACGCACCTCCAACACATAAATCTGAGGAAAGGCGTGAGGGAGTTCTCTATTTCACAGATATGGGTTTTATACTTCAATTACATTTGTTCTCCACTTAAGTTTTAGTGACATTTTGTTTTTCATTTTATTTCATTTAATTATTTTTTGCAGTTGGAGCTGAACGAGACCGATTTTTACGAGACTTTTCCTCTTTCCTATCAGTTTTAAGACAGTAAAATGCACCCACAAAAAAAGAAGTGGTCGTTTGCAAAGCACGTCCTTTTGCCATCCCTCCCCATATAGATAGCTATTACTATACAGAATCAAAAAGATGCTACCCCTCTTCCACCTGCAATGAACGATTTATCTTTCTGCTTTCCTGTTTTGTTTATTTGAAAACAAAATATTCAAGAAACTGGCTTAAAAAATTTCGCTTCCGATCATTGGCTTCTTCACCCTTACTTGAACACATCTAAAATTGGAAGTAAACTGAATTCTCTGAATGATCTCCTGAGATTTAGAAATACTTGGGTAATTTTTAAGAATTCGAGGAAGAAAATAACAATACTTTTAAAAACGTTCCAATAACGGAGACCGGGACATCACTATCCTCCTGGTTATTCCACTAACTGAGTTCTTGTTGTTATTTTCTCTCCACTTCTCCGGAGTACTAAAGAAAAAGTAAGTGTCAAGCATAAGAGTGAAATTGCACAGATGAAGAATTAACATAATTTTCCGCATTAATTTTAGATATTCACGGGAAAGCTTTCTTTGAAGCACGTTACCGATATTCGACTGGAAAAGTCAAACTCCGACCCAAGTCTGCTCTTTTCCGAGGACGGCAATGGCCACCCTTTGTGTAGGCAGCCTTCGAGCATTCGCGCTTTGCCTGGATCACGATAAAATGCACTAAATTTCCATTTGGCCATTCCTGTCGAAGAGCATATACACAGTTTCTTTTAAATCTTTGGCAAAAAATTCTTTAGTTCTGAAAAGACTTATTGATGCAATTTTAGTTTTGAAATTTCAAGGCAGATTTGCAATTATCTGTTTTCACAGATTTTTTTTTACTTCGGCGATTAAGACTTTATTTAGGGCGTACTAAAAGTAGGGAAAAATGCTTTTTAACATTGACTTTATTTTTAAAATTAACTTTTGTATCTTAGTTCAGTTAGAATTTGAGTTTTTTTTCTTCCTTTTGGTTGTGCTTCCTCTACGAACAGTCCGTATTGGATGCCACTGCATTTCAAATTATATGAAGGCATGTATATTTAATGAAATGCATATATTATTATTATTGAGGATAGTATTTGTATTCTGTATTTGTTTTCAATGTTTGGATGTTTATGCAACGTAATAGTTTTTCTTTACACTCTTCACCTATGATCATTAAAACGCTCACCCTTTGGGTGAGTGTTTCGACATGGGTGATAAAAAAATAAATAGAACTAGTTGAACCCGCGCACAGCATCTGCGCACCGTTATCTGCGCATTTCACCATCCACCATGAGTTTTTGGTGAAATTAGCGCGCTCTGTCTCCGTAGTTTATGAGAGGGCTTAGGTTTCATTGGAGTCCCAGACCCAGTAAATCTGACATATATCGCTTGATGAATATAGAAATTATTCCTGTTAGTTAATACATGTACAAAATGTTAATAATTTATTAATGAATGGTATTCGAAAAAAATGTGTGAATATTTTTTTGAAAGTTTTTAATATCCAAGGATGAAAAATAAATCGACTAAGCTTTAATAGCTTAAGGTGATACTAAAATGGTGAGATAATTTTAGTCCTCAATTGCATTGTCATTCACGACCACTCCACTTTACGTCATTCCACTTCTTAGACCATCCATTTAGGCAAATCATTCATGACCGCTCCATGCAAGGCGAATACATTTATTGCCAATCACTCCGATCTTCCCTAGCCCCACCTTCTCCGACTTCCTAGGTGAACAGGGCACCCGAAGTCTTCCTTCCTCCACAAACACGTACCTACTTCCGCCGGTGTTTATTTATGGCCCGGCAGTCAAAATGAAGTGATGGATATCCGATCAAGTTGGATATTCAACATTTTGCTCAAAACCGGTCTCATTCTCATCGGGTTTTCACATTGACGACCGGTTTTGGTATGGATCTGTCGAATTTGCTAGGCATAGAGACGCCGAGAATGTCCAGCTTAAAAGTGGTAGATGATGTAAGTGACAAAAGCGAAAATATTGGAAATCGGAAGAAAAAACTGTTGACTCAAAAAACAGAAACATTCTTTCTAGCTATATCTTTACATGCTCTTTTGAACTACTTAAAGGACTACCAGACATATTTCACGTTTTCCTCATTATAAACCGTTGCGCCAAGTTCGGATCAGTTCTTTCCTGAGTACACAAAACACCAAAAAGAACGATAAAGAATAATTATGGCAAACTTTCCACAAAATTAGTTTCTTATTTTAAATAAACATTGAGAGCTACAACAATAAGAGCATGAAATTTAATATTTTCAAAGTATCCTTAAGCCATAATATTAGAAAACACAACTTGAAACATTAATTAATATCTTCAAACAGAGTCATGAAATTTTGAAGATTCCCATTGACTTAATATTATTATCGGAAGCTGATGGATACGGCGGAAGTCCTACTTTACCGCAAATAAACAAAACAGAAAACGCGTTCATATTCAAGGTTTGAGTTGCCAACACTTTACTTTACACTACGACACACCCCTGATTCCAGAGATAAAAATCTCCGGTTTGCAATTTGGATGGGGGTGCCTAGAAACTTGATTGAACAAAAATAAAAGATTACAGAGAGTGTTTAAATATGGACGAAATATATGTAAGAACTATAAAAGCAATGAAAAATGGGCTAGTTACAAGCGAAAAGAAAAACTCGTGAAGCAGAAACAATTTAAGATAGGCCCCAAAAGTTTACTGCTTTTAAAAACTTGTAGGATGACTATTATGGTACTTGATATTGAACCTCTAGAGGGTCGGGGTCCATCTGTCTGAGGTCTTGGTGAAGGAGAAAAATCTGGGTCGGAATCGGATGAACTGGTTAAGTTCGGTTGCTGTTTGATGAGGTCCCCATTATCAGTGAGGAAAGATATCAGTTTAGCTAATTTTATTCTTGATAGTTTATTTAAAAAATAAGTTTTTCGACCAAAGTAGAGTATTTTCTGCACTTAGTGCGGTAAAATGAAAAGATGACGTAAGATGACAAGAAGTTGCGTAGTGGAGAGGGTCTCCTTTTTCCCCGAATGCGCAGACATCTGAATGATGAAACCGGAATCTGTAGAGATGGCTGGGAAAAGGACCATAGCCCGTAGCGAGGAGGATGGATTCTCTTGACCATGAGGCTTGGGTTAGAGAGACTTTAGGGAGTATATTAAAGATAGTTCTCCCAGTGTCGCCTGAATCCCAGTCTTGTTGTTATTTATTGAGTGTGAGCGGTTCCTAAGCATGTTTTTCATGTGACATTTAGGGACCTGAAGATGAAATATAAAACATGCTCATAAAAAAAATCATAAGTTCTACGTTTGAGAATTTTTTATACACTTTCCAAACTATATCATCAATACGTTATAAAAAAAACTTTTCGTGAAAATTAACTCCTATATCAGTGACTAATACGGAGCGGAATAAATCAACATCATTGATTTTATGAAAATAAATCAATGGTTGACATTTACGAATATAACTAAGGATGCTACACCTCTCAATATTCAGAAGTAATTTGTTGCCCATGCACCATTAATACAAATTATTAAAATCTGTTTGCAAAAGAATCGCATCTATATTAAATCGTATCAGCCTAAACAGTATTAGTAATTGATCATCAGGCAAACAGAAGGTATTCAGAATTTTGAAATACAGCAAAGATAATTGATAAATAAAATAAAAACAAAGATTGTGTTGTTTGCCAGTTTTGTGGTTTCATTGTATGTCTGATTTCAGTAACGTTAATGTTTGAAAGCGAAACTGAGGAGTGGAAAAATTATCTTTCACTGTTGTTTTAAAATACCTCTACATCGTTATATATGCAATTAGTACATGCATCACTTCTTGTATTATCTTTCACTGGTGTTTTAGAATACCTCTACATCGTTATATAGGCAATTAGTACATGCATCACCTCTTGTATTATCTTTCACTGGTGTTTTAGAATACTTCTACATCATTATATGTGCAATTAGTACATGCAGCACTTCTTGAAAGAAATAGTAAGTGATATTGGCTCTGTGCCTTACAAAATGTATTATATCTTAGACTCATGTAATCAAACAATCAATAGAAAACAGCTGTTAATTTGATAACCCAATGGGGACATTTTGATAGCGATTGAATAAAAATCAATATAATATTTTTCAATTAATCATTATTTCTTAACCTATTCTTTTGAATGCGACGATTTGCATAATTCTTTGTGAGATTATCATACTGAGATTTTATGAGGATGCATTATTATTATTATGCACTTTTTGTGTTTAACTTTTTTTGTTTCATGTTTACAAAGATGATGGAAGTTTGTAACCGATTTTTGATTCACTTCTTGATGTGCTAGAGTTCTGAAATTTTGTTCACCTGTGTATTCTCGATGTTAATACCCTATTTAAACATTTTCACAATTTAATTATCAATTTGATTAATTAATTTAATTAAATTTTGATTTAGTATTAGTGGCATCCATTATCTTTATAATAATAAATTATGAATTAAAGGCGGCCCTTCCGCCCCATTAAGCCGGGTAATTGAGTATAATTTACTGTATTGTAAATGAAATTTATGCTGAAAACAACAGTATTTCCTTGTTAGCACTTGATTTCAGATTTATTTCTCCAAAAATAAAATGAAAATATCAAAATTATATACAGATAAGAATTTTATAGATGGTTCAGTTGTTTAAAATCATTTATTCAGTCACTTGATTGTTCTTAGTATTACTGTTAAGATCAAAATATTTTGTATAGTTTATATTGCCGTTATAGTTACTTTTAGAGTTATTTTATATTAGAGTTACCTTTGGATTATTTATTATTTAGTTATTTTATTAGAGTTAGACAGTTATTAGTTTTTAGTTAAGTTATTTATTGGAGTTAGTTTAGTTATTTTATTATAGTTAGTTTTATTAGAAATTATTTAGTTATTTTACTTTAGGGTTAGTTTTAGAGAGTTACTTTTTTTATTTAATATAGCTGTTCAGTTACTTTTAGTATTGCCGTTAAGATCAAAATATTTTTGTAAGAAGTATTAATAAATCATTCTATGTTTAGTTATATTACTATATTAGAAAATATATTCCAAACTCTTTATTTAACTTCTTTTACACAATTCTTTTATTTTCGTTTGATTGCTAATGCATGGAAATTTAGCATTTTTAATTTTTCCTAATTACGTTTAATAACATTTCAAGTCGAATTCTAATCAATTTAATGTTAAACTAATATACTTCATTTAATACGTATATGATAGTCCCCGTCAATTTACACATAATTAATTATTTCTAAAATACTGATTTTTTAAAATTTGAATTTACTATAATCTAAATCTTATTATTTGATACGTGTGGTCTTATATATTTTATCTTATCGTTGCATATAATAAGGTGAAAGTATTCATCTGTGAATTGCGTCATACCAGCTTTTAATTGAGTCTTAGAACTTTAGCAGTTTTAATTGTATCATATATATATAATTACTTTAATTAGAATGTAACTAATATTTATAGTATTCATTATCACACGTTTTCGCTGCAAATTTCAATTATGCCTTCCTTATTCAAAACACATTTTCGCTAATTAAAACGTTGTTACGAAAACACATGTTTGCCAATAATTTATTCCTTTCATGAAATGGAGCATAAAGCTTCCACTTCTTTGTTTCGAATTTGTATTTATATCGCAGAATTGAGCTGAGATGAGAGTAGAAGCTTTTGCGTTTCTGTTGCAAGGTATGTATAATTATTTTTAAATAGTCTCTAAACTTTTTCGCAGTACATATAGCTTAGCTATATCCCATATGTTTACATTTTCATACTTTTTAAATCCATATCATTTTATTCTCTAATTTCAAATTTTATATAATGACTTTAAGAGCCAGTGGCGGTTTTTCGCATATGCGCGCCTCATGCCTAGAGGCTCTGAGGGGGCCTTAAAATCTATTCGATAGAAACCTTCTTCCCCCATGTTGTACAAAAAGTTTCCAAGTATGTCATAGTAACGTATACATAATTTACTGCTATTCATCTCATCTTTATCACTTGTAATGTTTCTATGTCATCTTATGCCTAGTCAGTTTTGTTTTCATATTTTTATTATTAGAATTTAGTTCATATTTTATAATCAAGAAACTTTGTATAGAGTGTGTGCATTGTGATGTCGCCTTTACTTTTTTAAAATTTTTAATAAATATTTCTGCGGATTCACATTCAACTGACAGGGATCCTTGCAGTTATGTTAAAGAAAATTCACAGCTAGGTTAAATTTAACTTAATTAATTTGAGATTTCATCTGGATTAATTTATATAAGTTTATAAACAAACATCAAATTTTTAAATTAATAATAATATAATACAGTTAGCCCCACACATTCACTGTTTAAAAGAAGCAGCGAGCTTCTGTAAAATGTCCAATTTGGACCTCCGTGTAATACGACCAACCAGTTTAGCTGTCGGGATTTCAATTCATCATTAGTCGAGACGAGACACTGGGAGTACAGCCCGCTGTTGAGCAGCGGATACTTCCAATCGGCTAGATCTTAAAACATGAGGCACTTGGGCTCTTCATACATGAGAGTTCGTCATGACTGTTTGGTTATGAAGCAGAAGCGAGAATGACGGTGGAAGTGGGCCAGCATATATGGTAGAGCTGGAACTGGTGGAGGAACCAATCAGAGTGGAGCAAAAGAGCAGTGGGCGAGTCGGGAAGGAGTTAGTTTTGGAAAAAAAAATGCCGAGAAGGGGATTTTAGGGTGAAATTTTAAAAAGTTGAAGAAGGAGTATAAATTTTTCGCATCATTATTTGTTCAGTTCCCGACCTTATATCTCAACAGTGAAGAAAAGACCATTGCGTTCTCACGGGAACACACTTGTCTGCACAAATAAACACCTGTTCAGGATGTTGTCAAATTCTGTGCTATAGATAGATAGATGAAAGCTCTGCACCGCACACCAAAGTTCTGTAATGAAAGGCAGTAGCCAGTCAGTAGGGGGGGGGTGAGGATTTCGGGTGCATGAAGAAACTGTCAGCGGTATCCATTGTTCAGATGAATCTCAAAGTGGCCAGTGCCCTGGGAACGCACACACCTAGTCCTAAATCAATGTCAGCTGTCGGAAGGGGACATACGTCACAACGGTTAGGAATTCGGTGGCGTACTGCGGCGAAAAAGTATTAACCCTCTGTGCCCATTTATTTTGAACTTTTAGCTATCAGGTTAGAAAGCTTAGCTCTTAAAGTAAATGAATCTATCTTTTTTGTATTTAATTATATCTCTGAAATCTTAAGAATACTTTAGCCATGATTGTTTAAGAATATATAAATATAAATACGAGCTATCTGCTTTTGAACTGAACATGAAAAGCGGAAAAAGACGCTTGCGCCGCTGATTGTGAATTTACGGTACGGAAACGGCCGCAACAAAATTTTGAGCCTATTGCTTCATATTGTCGTAATCCTTCACTGTTTAGAGTAGATAATCACTTAAACCATCCTTACTTTATCATATTCCCATTTCTTTTAATCTTTGTCTAATCTAAACATACCAACTTTATCTCATTATACACAAATGCAAATTGCGGCCACGGCAGCCTTGTTGAAGGTGTAGCCTTCTGGGCCTTACAATTCCGCGTTCGAAGCCCGATTCCATCAAAGATCCGCCGTGTAAGTGCCCCTAGAGCACTCTTCAATCGGGGTCAAACGTCCTCCCGCTGGTGTGGAGCGGAAATTTGGAGAGGGGAGTGTAGCTCAGGTGCCGTCATCTATCCATGGTTCAAAATTTCGAAATCCATTCTAATATAGACCTCACGTTACTTCAAAATGGGACGCAAATGTATCTAAACTAAGTAAATGCGAATTTAACCATGAGTTTAATGCGACAGTGGCGGCAATTGGGAGCAAAAGTAGGGATGTAAAAAATTTATAGACATCTAAAAGTGTCCCGGATTATAGGAAGTAGACAACAAAATTTAAAAATTTAGTTACCAAATTATCTAGTTTTCCTGGACACTATTGTTTTTTATAATTACTAGTTTTAGATAGCTAAAATGAAATAACAATTTAATTTTTTCCGCAAAAAGTGGGGGAGACTATCCTCCTTGCCCCCCCCCAAGTCGCCGCCACTGTAGCGCGATATTGTTTGCATTCTGCTTCTTGCGCCAATAAAATATAGGCCAAGCTTAAATAATTTTGACAAAATGAAATGCTGTTATATATTTTAGTATGATAAAATTCATTTAAATAAAATAGTAAAGTGCAATTTTTGACTTGAAACCCAGTAATATAAAGATTTCTATCGGAAAATCCAAGTAAAACATCCAATGATAAAAATGCGTTCGATTTACTTACTTTGAAGCACCATAACAGCCGTTTAACCCTCCTTTAATCCCAATATTTGATGGATTCGCATTCAGTTTTCATCTATTAGCTGTTTATAATGCATTACAATTTGTATTCATTCAATTCTCATTCATTAGGACCAATTATTGCAGTTATAAAAATGGAAAATGATAAAAGCAGGATGAGCAAATCATTGCATAGATTTTGTATCTAGGAGATAAATTTTGGCCATTTAAGGATGAAAATGATTGCGACTAACGGAGGGTTAACAAACAATTTAATTTATTAGTTTAGCTATATTAACGCTGTGTTTTGAAGCAACACAATGGCTATTTTGAGAGAGACCAAGCTTTTGCACCACACCAGTGGGAAGACGTATGATTTAATCCTTAAAAGGCCCAGTGTTTCCTTTAAGCAGCATACCCAATTTTGTCTTCATATCTATACAACATATAGATAGCAGCCTGAGTGCTGATAAAAAAATAAAAATAAATTGATGTTTTTGATTTGAGGCTACATCTTTTTTAGCTTTGCTTGTACGCTTGAGAATAGCATATTTTATTTTACAAAATTAGAGGAAATTCCTTGTCTGTATCATTATTTATTAAAATTCATCTGTGTTTGACACTATAGAATTTTATCAAGGAAATTTTCTTCTGAAATAAAGCCCAGTGTCGTCAGTTGGTAACAAACTGTTTTTAGCCATAAACCATAGTTAAAACAAAATAGGATTTTTTAAAGTCTTTTTCCCTTGTTTTATTCAAGAAATGAAAGTCGAAAAACATGCTAAAATCAATTTTTAAAAAATCACACTTTTAAGGGTTAATAGGCATGTTGAGAAATGAACCAGCTGAGGGCGCCACCTCTAGCTTGGCACCCCAGAGGGCCTTGCTTTTGTAAATAAAAATCATATCAAGAGTGTGGTAGAAGGAGTGTGCGTTTTGGCTGGTTCTTCATTGCCTGTGTGCGGTTGGATATTTGTTGATGGGGTTTGTAGGTTGTAGCATGATCCGTGAGATTTAATCTTTAAAGTTTTATTGTTCTCTGTTTTCTTAGTTTAGTTATGTTAATTGTGTTCTATTAAATGAGTTCTGGTATATTTAGTGTGTTGGTTTTGTGATTTTAATGTAGTGGTTTTATTATAAGGCAACAGGCCCACATACACGGTGGGTCTTTAGTGAAATCGGGTTTCAAACCTGGAACACTCCGGCCCCAAAGTTGAAACCTTACCATTTTTCCACTGCGGCAGTTAAATAGTTTATAGAACATTGTTGAAGACGTTATCACCCTGAAATCTACGACACTGAGCGTACGGAATGGTGGCAAACTATATTCGGTAGTTTTAACATGGATACGCCATTCTTTCCAACTAAGAGGAACACTCTGTGAAGAAAGATTGAGTCGGCACAGTGGCATTATATTTTTATGATTCGGCACAGTCGCATTATATTTTTATGAT